>PVHY01004388.1:0-94769 GCA_004024945.1 Uropsilus gracilis | reverse complement strand
GAGGAGGAGGGATCAATTAATTCACAATTGTGATAAATCAATAAAATGAATTTAAAAAATAAAATTAAATGTAAATAACCACTGTGGTTAGTGGCTACCATATTGGAGAAGGAAGCATGATGCGCTATTAACCTCAGTAAAAACACAATTGTGGCTCTCAGATGGAGCAAAATGGGGTAGGATGGAGAGAATTAAAGGTAATAGAGACAAAGGAAGAAGTTTAATTAAAAGTAACTGTACAAGTTAAAAAAAAAAAGTAACTGGGGATGGTGGCACGCACCTGTAATTCCAGCTACCCAGGAGACTGAGGCTAGGGATCACTTGAGTTCACAGGTTCAGGACTACCTCCAGGAGGCATAGCAAGACCTAGGCTCTTAAAAAAGAAAGAAAGAAAACACACACTCCGTTTCTCACTTTTCTAATGTAGAATACCAGAACACTATTCCTGTCAGTGTTCAAGCTTATGGAGCAAGGATTTGAAAGCCAATTTTATTAAGGAAAAGGGGAGAAAAGGACACAGGATAAGGAAATAATATTTTGGTGTCTTGCTAAGGAAAGAGTTCTCCTGTGAGTCATCATTTTGTACTATACTCACAGTTTACAGAACATTTTCACATATGCTGTTTTCTTTCCACAGTCCTGGGTCTGTGAGCTTACATTCATAGCACAATAAATGCAGCATTCATTAAACATGTTTCAATACAATGCTTATAGCATATATTAGCTAGAATATAGCATTTGCCAATACATGTGAATATTAATAGTCTTCTGCCTAATATAGGTACTTAGTCTAAAAAGTAATGAATCAAGCTACATTATCCCTATTAACATATTCAGTAACATTTTAAACGGATGAACTTCTTTGGAAATTATATTTAATTATAAAACTCATGTTTACATAACTTTTTAAAAATATCTACTTGCTCTTCTTTTAATCAATATTCAGAGCTTTCTAGCAAGTATGGCCCTGACAATCTTGATGAAATGAAATATAATTTAGTTTTTGTATTTTGCTTTCTTACTTTTAGTTTACTACTTCAATTTAAAAATATGTTTCTATGTTTGACTTGTAATGTAATACTTGTTCCAATTAGACCTTGTTTGGAAATTTTTTCAAAAAGCTAGCTTGGAAATGCCAGAATGAATATGTGGGAAGAAAGTTAGGAGAGCTAAGAAATTTATGTTCTTTTCTATATGGCATTTTTGTCAGTGGGGAAAGATTAACTAGAAAATGACAAGGATTATTTGACATTTTATAGAAAATGATAAGGTAGATATCACTGGCACAAAATGATGAATCTCAGATTATTTGTTGCTTTTATAAGGATAAAATTTAAATGAGGACTTTAGAAATAGATCTTGAAATTTCCCCCTCTCTTATCAATCACTATCTGCCTGGGTATAGTACCATAAGAAAGGAAAATCTGGATTCCCCACGCAGAATGTTAAGGTGAAACTGTTCTATTAGATGTCCATATTGCTATGATTTTTTTTTTTTTGTTTATCACTCATCACAAATTTAACAAAATAACAAATTGAGGATGAGGGGAGGGAGGTGGAAAATAGCAAGTTGATTTTTTTTATTAATGTACATATTTGTTGCCTATAAACTTGATCTGTACTTCAGATTGGAGATAGACTGATGAACATCTTGAATGTCCCACTAAGTGGTTTTTTTTTTCATTGTTAGGTTATTTAATTGTAGTACTTTTCACTGACCACCTTTCCAACTCTGTTAGAATTTACATTTATAAGAGGGATTAAAAGAGACTACTTTCATAGAAGATGGGACACTTACTTAGTGAAGCAATTGACTGCTTCCACTATGTTAAAGTTTGAAACCATATATGGATTTATACATGATAAGATCAGCAATTTCGGGAGAGTCTTAGTGGTCGTCATGTATTATATTAATTGTACTATAGCTTTAAAGGGCAGTTAAAAGGACACAGGAAAAAGTTTCTTCACTGCTCTTTCCAATCATGATACAAAGCTATCTTTTCAGTCTTGTCAATGAACCATACCTATAGTTGATAGAGGACTTGGAAAATTAATATGCTTTGAAGGGCAAAATGGAACTGCCCAAACATTTTGATTTTATTAATAAATGAAATGAGTTCAGAATGTGGTCATTAAAAGCAATAACAAAGCTGAACTTGCAAATCAATGATACTTTCACTGTCAGAGCTATTTAAATAATTATAGCAAAACCATCTTACCTTACTTGGCATTAATAAACAAGGGGATTGAAATTGTTAGAGTTTATAACACTGATTTATCCAAAACCACTAGCCATTAATTAAGTCTCCTCAGAGCACTATCAAATGTTCGTTCACATTACTGAGTTGGAAATGGAAAGAGGAGACTGAGTGATTTACAGTAGATAGATACAAAGTCAGGTTTCCCACTTTCCATTTGGTTGTTCAAGGTGCTGTGGCGTGACCAGTAAGAGGAAATGCATTTCCATTTCTATTTTAACTCCAAAAAATCCAAATATCATTACTGGGAATGGTCAGTAATTTCACATAAGTGTTGGGTTATTTTTGTTTGTTTTCAGCCTTAATATTAATTGATGCTGTTGAAATGTGCACCCAAAAGTCTTTGAGGAAGAATACTTTTATAATACTGGATTGATTTTATGTCAATAGGGTTCAACAACTTGAAAAAATATGTTTTACATGAAAAAAGGAAACCAATGCTTTTTTTGAAGCAGAATTTGGTGCTCAAGTACATTAACTTTTCTGAGAACAAATAAAATAAATTGTGTACTAAGAAGTCAGATTGATTCACTTGGAATTGAGTCTAAAAGGAATCTATTTATCTCTTGACAGTACACAGGAAATTAATGAAATTAATTTTACCCCTGCCAAACAATCTTTGTTGTTTCAATTAAACACTGATGATGCATATCTTTAATAAACATACATATTTCAAAGTCTTCACTCCTTGTTGGACCTTGAAGACAGATGGAAACTCTCAACTGCACCCCATTTAACCACAGAAATATTCACTATGGACTTTCTTCTCCAATTTCTGCTTCAAGAAATGTTTTGATAATAGACGTCAAACAAATATAACATGCATTTTAAAGTAATTATATACCACTCAGATATAAGTCCCAGAAGGAATACAAATTAAGGATTTCAGGTTATTTGCATGCAAGTAAGACATAGAATCATTATGAAAACAATAATAATATTTAAACTCCATGGTACTGAAAATTCTGGCCAAGTCTCCAAGGTCCATTATAGTAATGAGTTATTCCTTAGAAACATATATAACCAATTAGTACTGTGCCTGTCATTGATAAAGAACTAGTCACTTGCATTTTAATGGATAGCCCACCCCCACCATCTCAGTTCCTCAGAGGAGCCACATGTTTGTCACATGACATTTCACATTTGTACATGCCTTTCCTTTGGCCTGATTCTATCCCATCTCTCTATGTCATACCTCTTTTAGCTAAGTCTAACTACAAGTCATAACACACTGCATTCTGTTGTTTTTAATTTTTTAGCTTTTTAATATATTCCTCTATAAATAATTCTCACACAGTTTCTTCCCAATTCATTTCATCTCTAGAACTTAGCAATGGTAAGAGCTCAGAATTAGAGTAATGAAGGAATAAAATATCTAAAACATGACCTGCAAAGATGTGATTGTAGAGGAAGCTGGTTGGTAAAAGTAATAGTTTGAGTAAATACAGGAGAATTATAAATTGCCTAGAAAAATAGAAAAATGGAGGTAGATGGGAAATGATGTTGGAGTTAATGAAAATATGATTGAAAAGGTAAAATAATTCTAATTAATAGAGTTTACTTAGCTTAGACATTTGAATATGGTTTGATTCACAATAAGGACTAATATTTGTGTTATTTTAGGGAAGTTATGCAATGAAAGCTGTTACATTTTTACATGCATACTCTATTTTTTTTTTCTTACTTTCAGTTCTTTTCTTGAAATATAAACAGTTTCCATGTGTTTTACATTATGGGTTCCTTAAAGTATGCTGTACTTTGAAATACTCATAAACAAAAAAGCACACAGTTGATTACTAAGGAATGAAAGTATGCAATAAAATAAAAAGTGACAAAGTGTTTTTGGTACAAGAGAGAAGATTATAATTGTTCAAGATATAAATATTTCAAAAATGTTTGTTTTCTTCATATCAGATATAATTCTTCTATGAAACAAAGATTTTATGATTACACAATATACTCTCAATAAATTACTGTAAGTTGTTTTTATTAGTATGTGGAAGCTTTCTAAATAAATGACATTTATTCATGATTAGCTATGTAATTCTCTGGTTGCTATTTTTATTCATTTTATAATTAAGGAATTTTCTGATTAAAATGCATTATATACTTCTGATATTTTACAAAGAACATGAAATATAGTTGGGGGGGACAAAAATCCATTATTAATTACTCTTAGGTCCTTAATGTAAGATTTTTGTATTTATTCAAGTAATTTTCTATTATAATGTTTTCCATTGTTGAAATTGTATATTTAACAGCTTTTTATAGAGCCTACCATTCTGCTTAACACTGTGATTTTCCTAAATCTAATTTGTATTGTCTGAAAAAATTCCATTTTTTATGCATTTCCCTAATAGTGGATACCTAACTTGTTTCTTTAATTTTTGTTGTGTAAATTTTTGTTGTGTTTCTTAAATTTTTGTGGTATAAAATTTCAATTTTCTTGTTAATAATTTGTAGACTAGATTTAGTTGTGTTATTAGGCTGAATATTTTAGTGGTACTTTTAAAGGGATGGATAAATGCTATGGTTTGTGAGTTCCTGCATAGAGCAAAGGAAACAAGAGGTAAGCATGTGGAATTTAGAGACACATGGATCTAGGTCCAAATCCCAGCTACATGATATTCTCCTTGTATGATACAGCCAAGTTACAGATTCTCTCCGGAATTGCAAAATGAAGATACCTGGGCCTAATTGTTATTCAAGGATAAGCATTATTATTTATGATGTTATTATTGTTAGAATTCCTTGCTACATCATAAATGTTATTTGACTTAAAAATTACTGAGTGGGTTAAAACAACAGTAAGAAAAAAATCAAAACAGCTAATACATTATCAGCAATACAAAATCTCCATTACCTTTAAAATGCTTTGCGACCAGCACTTATTTCCGCCCTCAGTGAGAGGGCTTTACTTAAGGGAACTATGCTTACTTCCCACAGTTCAATATGTCACCTCCAGCTGTTCCTTACCCTACTTCTTGAGCAGTGAATTTGGGTAATTGCAAAACCTGCCTAGAAAGATGTTAATGCTTTACTGAAGAGTGGTGGTGGGAATTAGGCTCTGATAATTTTTTTCCTGATTACTTTCTAAGAGCAGCACATAAATAATGTCATAAGGAAAAAATGCCAAGGTTTAGCTGATTGCAAAAATCACATTTCTGAATCAGAGGGGAAGGACAATAGAATTTTGTTGGTCATTGTCATATTTATATTTCTTACTACTTTGAGAGATATCTAGAGTATATTTTTAGAGCAATATTCACTAGGATTTAAAATAAAATAATTTTGAATTTCAGTAGTAATTTGAGTGAAAGTTTGAACTTCTATTGTATCTTTTTTCTGTAAAGTAATTTAGGATACACTTGAGGATTTTTTGAATAGGAACTTTGAGGATTTTATTTTGGGATTTTAAGGATTTTATTTGAATACTAATTATGAATATGATTCATATACTAATTATGAATACTAATACTAATTATATTAATATGATTCATATATTAACAAATATATTAAATAAATAAATACAAATAAGGACTTTTTTAGAAGATTTACATCCAAGAGAATATAGATGGTATCATCTTTGCTATGTAGCAAAAGATATATTCAATAAAATCCAGCCATCATTTCATATAATGTGTAAATATAACTTTTCTTTTTCATCATTTGAGTTTATAAATTTTTATGGAACTAACTCCATATGGGTAATGGAATATTCCTTAAAAGTAAACGGTAACTTACATGCTGGTTGATTAAGTATCCCATATGAGTATATGTCTGCAGTATTTTATGATACTGACTCAAAGTTATATCATAAGCATGATTAATTTATAATAGAAAGCATGTGAAATTGCAATATAAGATTATTTTCATAGATTAAATTTCTGTGAAATATAGGGAAAGGTGATTCTGAGCAAAAATAAAAAACTTGATTTTATGATAAAGCTGCGTATCTGGACATGTCCTGATGAATTCATCAAATACCATCTGCTCTAGTAATTCTTGCCATTGGCAAGAATAACCAGTAGTTATCATCAGTCCTTATCTATATTTCTTGACTTAATATGGGGTTTTCTTCAGAGCTATGGGTAGTACTATGACATGAAACATACTTGCAAACAACAAATGCCATATTTTAACAAGACACTTCAAAATATTTAAAAATTAGGATCTAATTAAGTCCACATGGCCTTGATTGTTTCCTTATCCATCATTTTCACCTTTTGTGATAAGAACTGAGAAAAGTGAACCATCCTATTCCCCATAGTTCTTTTTAAATATGGTGACCCATCTGTTACCATATGCCAGGCATCTGCTTTTATCACCCTCATTTGTGGTCCTTCAAAGCCAGAAGTGATGAATTAACATTGAATTTATGCTAATTTTTACTGCAAGAGAACAGCTATTTGCAATCTTCTTGGAGTGGTATTCAGATGGAAGGGAATACAAGAAGACTAGAATAGAAATAAGCAAAGAATGTTTGCTCTCAGCTGTCTTTTTGGAATACATATTTAACTGTTAGGTAATTGTAATACCTCCAAGACTCAAAGAGCTATAAAGTTATGCTTATGATTTGAGATCTTTTCTTCCCTTTCTAAAGTAGGCATGTATTGCTAGAAACTTCACAAGTGAGCTAAATTTTATTGTGCATCACTGACCTGGCCTCAATGCTATAGGTATCTATTATCTCACCCATTTATTCCAGCTATACTGACTACCAATCAAATAAGTAACATATACCATTTAATGGATTAGCAAATTGGTGTTAAGAAAATTTTGAGTAGCATGTCCAACTGAACAAAATCAAAGGAAATTGTATTTTATCCTAGAGAATGAATCTGTACCAGATACCATATTCCTATACTGTTTGCAATTGAAATTTCATAGGCTAAAGCCCAGAGATGTCCAAATATACTGATTCAAAAGGGGGGGGAAGCTATATTTTTAAATTGCCTCTTATTCCTTAACTTTAGAGAAATTCCTTACACAAACGTTGTAAGGTAATAATATGCTCATTTTATGAATGACTCTGTTAAGATCATCTGAACTTAGTATATTTTTATAACTGTCATAATGGAAAAGAAATAATGTCAAAACAGTAGTCTCTCTTGACAAGCTCAAACAGAAACTGATACCTCTAATTGTAATTTTGACTAGGCACAAAGTTAACTGTGATTCTTATACTATAAAAACAACTAAATATATTTAGTGCTTTTACATGAAGATAAGGATCAAATTTTGATCCTTGGTAATAAAACATTTTCCCAGTGAGTTGTGTAAGCTGAGAATGTGATCTAATTATAATAATCATATTGCAATTGCACATTGCACCTTTCATCCAATAACATTTAACCACTGTACAAGCTACAACTAATTGAGTCTAGCTACATCTCTCTGAAGTAGCATAAGGATGTTATTTTAAAGATAGTTAAGCATATTAAGGATGACTATAGCTGATAAAAAAATAAAACTTGCTCATCGTGAAGTAAATTAGAAGTGTCTAAGTGGAGATCATAGAAATCTTCGAATGGAAAACCAGGTCATTATTTTTTCTCCTACAGGAAAATAAAGGATTCTCAATCACCCACCATCTTAAGAAATTTTTACTATATTAACTCCATTAAGCTGCTATAAGGATACAATTTAAAACATAACTCTTGCTTTTAGAATATATTAAACAGACACTTTTAAAGTATGTTCACCACTTGTTAGGAGCAAAAAAATGTATTACAATTGAAAAGCAGGTAAACAATCTTCCTTTCCTGTCCATGAAAAATAAAACTTTTGTCCATGTAATAAAAAAATTAACTTTCATTTTGTCCATCAGCACAAACAGACTTCAGAGAAATTAAGTCAGTCCTGAAAAAGAGATAATAAGTCAAAAATGAAGAGGAAGTATAATCAAGTCAGAATTCTAAGAATAGTAAGACTGGGTTCATGGTGAGGAAATGAGAGAGTATAATAAGACTTCAAAGACCCCGGGATATCTCTTTGTCATATATTTGAAAAGTACATCAATCCCATCTTTGCTTCTGATTAAAAAATGGAAAACAGTCTTCTTCAAATATACCAATGAACTCTGAATTCTCGACCTGCTTCCTCTTGAGGGAATTTATCACTTTGGTTTCAGGAGAATGAAAGAGTAGGTTACTTACAGTTTAATCAAATCAGTACAGTAAGAGTGATCCTTTCCAGAAGGAGGTATACATGATAAGGTTGCTGCAGTCGTTGTGTAACACTCCTAAAAAAAAGGTCACTTTTTCCTTTAGTATTTTTGTTATTGCAATCAGTAAATTTTGCCAACACAACAGAGCAAGACTATGAAGCTAATGAAACTCCTTCAAACACTTCTGAGAGTACCTCAAAGTCAGCAACCCACAGCACTGCCATCAGATAACACCTGATCAAGACAAGATGATAGACTTTATGGAATGAACAACAGGACACTACTGAGTTATCTTGCTCAGCACCCCAGACACAATATGCCTCTCTTATCTTTCCACCTTTATCTCCACCACTTTCTAGATCCTCAGTCCCTCACCTTAGCTTGCCCCTTTATGAGAATGAAATGAACTTTAACCCCTCTAGGTCTCTACTTATGTTCCTCATTGCAGGCTCAAATTATAGTGTCCTTTGAACAGGTCACCCACAGCCATCTTTTCCTATCCTAATTCATCTTATTCTTCATTAGTCAACCCACATGTCTTCTTTTTTCAAAGAAAATTACCTATCATTATTCTCTGCTATATTTCTACAAACGTATAATGCCTGTATTTTCCTGACTCATTTCTTCGATAGATTGTTTATTTGCTGTGCACTATTCTCATTAGAAACTAGGAATAATGGAGAGGGTAAAGACTATTGCACCGCAGGAATTCACACCTAACACTTTTTTGTCACTTTTTGATTGTACCATCCTGAAAAATATTTTATCTGGAAAACTCCTTTTGCTCATATGGAAACTGTTCCTACCAATTCATTTACTTCCCAGAGTCAAACTCTGAGGTCATTCCAACAGTATTTTCTTGTTAAACTGTTAATATGCTATACTGAGGAAAAAAGTCACTTTAGTGCTAGAATTTTAAAGTTGACCTCCAATATTCACCTCCAAAAAGGTGTGGTAAGATTAGGTGGCTTGGTACATAAATCTCAGGGAAAGTTACTAGAATAATCAAGACTGAACCAAAATTTCAACTTTCCTTGCTCTATTCTTACATAACTTTGCTGGGCAATCCAGATGTAAATATATAAGAAACAAATCATCATCTCTGTTCCAAATTCCTTTCTATATAGTTTTTACTGGAAATTAATCCATGTAGATATGAACATAACAAATTATATCATTCACAGGAGAACAAACTAACATATTCAAGTAAAACCATCTATATTAAAGTAAAATTCTAGAAGAATTATAAGTTGGTAAAATGAATATAATATTTTAGGCAATATTATTTCAATTATAGCTAATTTAATTTATAATAAACACCATTTTCTGAAAATGGTGCACAAAGGACAATCTAAACAGTTTAATTTCTAAAAGATTATAGAGTACAAAAATGTAGTCATTGCCAATGTGCTACCACAGATGGCACTGAGCACTGAATCATCACAATCCTTGAGTTATGCTGAATCCCAGATAATGAAAGACATAAATTCATTGGAAATAAATAGTGAAGCCATTCCTTCCATGTGAAATTCATCTAGTTCACACTGAAAAGACAAATCTGCTTAGTCTTATTTGAAGTATTCAATTCAGTGTCTGAATGTTCGCTTACACTAAGGGCAACTTTTTTTCTACCAAATAGAAGACATGATAACAGTAAACTGGAGGAAAAGATTTAAGTTTAATTTAACGTCAGTCTAAGTTCTAATATAAATCATTATATTGCAAGTTATGTTTATACTGACACAGGACAGGACAGAACAGCTACATTGAAAAGATTCAGAATTATAATTTAATATAATTCAACACATAATTTTATGTTCTTAGTCTTAATATATGAAGATACACCAACTTATCAGGAAAGCTAAGAAATTTACAGAATTAAATATTAACTAATCTCTTCATCAGAAAATATAAATTTTCTAAAAATTATTTTTATTCTTCATGCTGAAAAAAAAAAAACCAAAAAAAATTAGTAGTTATTTGTAACCTAAAATTGCCAAGCCAGTTTATGGAAAGAACTTTGATTCATCCTATAAGAATACTGAACTAGTATGATCTGTGAAGTGTTTGTATTTATTCCTTTAAAAATCCAGTATATTCTGTGCATAATGTGTAATTTATTTGTTTTCTTGAAATCTTGGAATATTAAATTTTACAGGTATTTATTATCATCTATAACTAGAAAAATCATTTCCAGTTGAGACTTTATATTATCAATCTGCTTTATAAATAGAGAAAATATTTCATACATTTTCCAATGAGCAATGAAAGCTTATACTCAATTAAAACACAAACACAAATAGGGATTGAAAATTTATTTCTTCCACTTTTATCATAGGCTACTAAAAAAAACAGTAAAGTCACTCTCAATGAGTTACTCTCATATTCACAAAAAATATAGTTGGTTTCTACATGAACTTAAGCACACCCATAGATGAACAAGCAAGAAAGGCCAATTAGCAACGCTCTGTATCAAATCTTTCCCAACAGAGAATAGCTTCCCATCACCCTAGTAGAGATCAACAACTGATAATACCATGAAACCAAACTGCCAATTATTGCTCCCCTAATTGGGAAATAACAGAGTATGTGACCTTGACCTGCCTCATGGTTCACTACCCACAAGTCCCTAGAAATGACTGTTTTGCATGTGTTTCGTTCATTAGGGTTCAATATCCAGTTGTTAAAAGTGAACATTACCTTAACAATGGACTTCTTAAGCTATCCCTTCAGTTATTTATTAAAGAAACACCCAAACTACAACATGTTTCCCAAAGATCAGATTCTTTCCTTGGCAGGGTCCCGTCTAATGATAAGCCATCAAGGGCATTTTTCATTTATATTACTTTTTCATTTATTATTGCATTTTTTATTCCTTATTGGAATTTTCATCTCTTCTTATATTACCTGGGATTCCATGTTATCCACTTTTTTCATTAAATTATTTAGTATATTAATCATAGTTGTTTTAAATTTCTAGTTGAGTCCTCTAGGTAAAATTCATGAAAGTGTACACCTTTTGGACTTTTTAGCCTCTCATGTTAATTCACTGGGAAGTTCCAACAAATCATCAATTATAGTTAAAATGTTCTTACTGATGTTGTCCCACCTGGGGTCTTCTACTTCTGTGTTCTGTTGTTGATAAGCTATGATTTTTTTTTGTCTCTTTGTCTACTAGTGGAATTTCTTTGCCCTTGATCTCAATTCTCTGATGCATTCAAGAATTGTTGATTTTCAGTTTGTTTTGCCTTTTCATATTGTGAGGATGGGACTAATATCTTCTAAGCTCTAAGTTCTTTACCACAACCATATGTGAATAATTATCAGCTTCAGCACTATGGAGATATTGCAAGTTCCTTCCAGAACATAGCAATAAAGTAAACACAATAAAGTAAAACATGTTAATTTTGGGTTTACTAGTGCATACACAAGTTATGTTTATACAATACAGGGGTTTCTTAGGTGTAAAATGGCATTATACCTTTAAGAACAATATACAGATCTTAATAAAACAGTCTCTTGCCAAAAAAAAAAAAGACCTTCATTTGAGCCTTCAGCAAGTTATAATCTTTTTGCTACAGTTTCATTTTTTTAAAAAATACACTATCTATAAAGCACAATAAAGCAAAATTGCAATAAAACTAGGTATGCTTGCATCCAGTAAATTAATATTTTTTAAAATTGTACAAAGACGACATTCAGTAAATAGCAAGCTGTTTATTAATATTGTTACAGCTGCTTTTTTAAAAATGAGACAAAATAAATCACTAATCAAGAAAGTAAATATATTACTAGTGTGTTTGAAATATGGCAGGTGTTACTCACTGGCAACTTTGCAGGGTTTGAGATCACTGCTTGAACTAGTGTCATCTGGAGAGACCCATCCAAATGTTCCCAAATGGGAAAAACCAGTATTTAGGTATCATATGAAAAACAAAACCTGATTTTCAGCATCATAAAGTGAAATCTCTTCAATTATACCAAATTAATTGATATCAGGTAAAAATAAATGACTGCAAAATAGTCATTGTTTCAGTTACATTTCAGCAACAAAGTCATTGTTTCAGTTACATTTCCTAGGTAAAGGACAATGTTCCTTTTTAAGGAAAATAGATTAAATGTGAAAAGCAAAGTCTATCTCAGAGGAGGCACCCAATAAATGCAACACTTCTATCTAATCTCCTCCCTTTTCCCTACTGAAGTCAAACACAAATGATTTCTTCATATTAAATGAGAAATTCTGAAAAGTAGGGCTACAATTTAGTAAAGTTGTCAATAAAGAAAATTCAATGAGGTCAGTATAAATGATCTTTCAATATATTCTAAACTTTTTAAATTGCATCTGAACATTATTATTATCTATGTTTATATTAGGTTATTATTGTACACATTTATAACTCACAAATTCTAAAGTTAATCTGTGCCAAGACTTTCAACTGATGTTATAAGATTATACCTGTTTGTTATTTACCTTCCTAAGTTTTGGAGTGTTTATTATCCAGAATGAATAATATAACAATGCTGTCGGTATCAACCACACATAGAGTAACAAGGACATTCTTCTTGTGGAGAATTTAGGGGCATAACTGCTGAGTCACTATGTATATGGAATGCTACTGTGACACTGTCTCATTGCTTGGGTAAAAAGCCAAAAATTGACTATGTAAATATTTGTCCATAGAGTTGAAAAATGTCAGTGAAAGTCAAGGTCTTCATTCAAGGAACCATCTGTGCCTTATACAGGAAATCTTTCATTCTTCCATAAGAGAAACTAGTTGATTAGCCTGAAGGAGAAATGATAAATAAATAGTATTTCTGGTATTTAGTGACACAGATGATGCTGTCAATGAAAGTCTCAATAAAAAAATTCTTTTATTGATTTGCTCAGGGTCCTTTGGCAAATCTACAATCAACTTGGCATTTGGGGATACATTTATCTCAAGTTCTATTCTAGAAGGATTCCCTTCCAAGCTCACTCATGTAGCCAGTAGAAGTTGGCAAGTGAACTCCTTGCTAACTAGGAACTGAGGTATCATTTTCTCACCCTGTATATTTCTCAATATCATAGTTCACCACCTGACAGGTGGCTCTCCTCAAAGTGTATCCAAGATAGAAATCACTGTCTTTTTGCAACAATTTCCCTAAAGGGATATCCACCATAATTGAATATTTCATTCCTTTAGAAATAAATTGATTAACACAGTTCACATTCAAGGATAAGAAACCACAAAGAGATGTAGATATCAGGAGAGAGGGCGTGACTGGGAGATATTTTAGAGACTGCCTACCTCTATTGGTGTGAAGTGGGAAGTCTTTAGGAAATGTAAGAACTAGTGAGGAGAATCTAATTTGAACAAAATTTATGAGGTGACCACATGCTATTAAAGGCTGAATAGCATTGTGTAGAGAGCAAGGTTCATGTACTCTATTCTTCTACAAAGACTGTCACTTCAATAACTTGTTGATGTTGCTTTCTAAGATGTGCAAAGATCAGTTTCCTTGCACCTCAGTTTCCCCCTACTCACTATGTCATGAAAAACTTAATGAAGTGTCATGAAGCTACAGAGAGATTAGAAACAGAATTAGGTGATTAAGTGAAAAATAAGAAGGATTAGAACCTTGACAACATATTTAATACCACCATCAAGAAATTAGTGAAAGAGAAGATTGAGCATTTGGGGGGAGGTGGGCTCTCTGGAAAGAAGACTATAGCACTATTTCCTAATAACTTTTAAGTGCATTCTGAATAATTTCACATTGTAAATACACTTTATAATGGTGATTTCTTAATTCTTGATTCTGCTTGGTTCTGGTTTCTTAGGTTACTAAGATGGAGAAGTGTGCAGCACATTTTCTAAATAGATCTATCAAAAATTATAGTAGAAAACTTCTAGTGGGTTTCAGGTTATTCTGTTCTATTTTATACTTCTTTCATGTCTTAATAATGTGGAAGAAAGAATATATATCCCACATTTAAAATCTTTCCAGAAAACATATTAATAACTTTGGTATAAATATTTTACACTCTCTCAGATTCTACTTAGTAAAAAGATAAAACAACACTGAACTAACTTTTAATCCTGCATAGAAAAATAAAAGCTCTATGGGGGAAATGAAAGTCTGTAATCTACTTATCACAAATGGAGTAGATTAGGAAAAACCTTTATTCTATATCTTCAATGATATACTAGAGCCAACTCTGACTGGAGTATGTGAGTTGTTAAATTTTCAGGATTTTTAAGCACAATCATTATTAAACCTAAAGTAGGTAATATAAATCCAAAATTTAAAATATTTATAGAAAGCAAAGAATACTCAAAACCCATCAGTCTGCAATTATTTTACTTTATTTTACTTTTTATTATTTCAAAGGGTTAAAATACTTTATCTATAGGGTAAAAACATTACCTACTGCTGCACTTCTAAGCATCTCTTTTAACTTCATGTTTAGTGACATTACACTGATAACTTGATATGACAATGGTAGGAGAGATTATTTACAGCACAGAAAATGAAAAACAGTGAAGATTCCAACCAGTTGTTTTCATGATTATCTTAACAAGTGATGGAGATAATGTTCATAATAAGATTAAACTAAAAAGTGTGTCATGACCATAATTACTATTGTGCTAATAATAACACACAGACAATGGGAAATATTCTTTGGTATTCAAAAACTAATTCAACCAGAATATTCATATCACTGATAAACCAATAAAAGCTCTATGTAACTAGGTCTGTAGCAGAAACAGATTTGTTTTCATGAAAATAATTCATTCATACTAAGGTAAAAAATACTTTAACAGCAT
The DNA here is from genome assembly GCA_004024945.1 of Uropsilus gracilis. Taxonomy (NCBI): domain Eukaryota; kingdom Metazoa; phylum Chordata; class Mammalia; order Eulipotyphla; family Talpidae; genus Uropsilus; species Uropsilus gracilis. Next base: position 79,533 of record PVHY01004388.1, on the reverse strand, counting down.
ATCAGATATAAAATTTAGTAACAAAAAAAAAAACAGAAAAGAGTTAATGAACTGTAATCAACTCTACTTGATAAATTATGATTGACTGCATCCATAGATTGCTAAGCATGAGTTCAGCAAAAATTAACTAGAGCTCTCTGAGAATAGATACTTAAATGGAATTTACAATAAATGTTACTGTATAATATTGGTATTCTTTGTAAAGTACTACTCATCTTTTATATCAGTCCAATTCCTATTAAACTCTGTGAATATGCATGTGTCTACATGTTTATCATGGATCCACTTGTTAATCATTTACAACATACCACCCCTGCATCCTCCTCCTCAGTACAAACACGCCTACTGTGTATCACAGAAGAAAAAAAATACCACATTCTAACTTCCACATAAATATACTGTTTTAAGTTCTAAATCAAAATATCCACAAACTGAAAAAAAATTTATGGTAAGTTAGTAGAAACTCTTATCATCTGCTCTGCATGAGCTATTCGGTTGCAAATGTAGGGAGTCCATGTTTTTGTCAAATCATTCCAGATGAATTTCTGCTCAAAAGGTATATAGTCGGTTGCATTAGCCAAAATTATATTTTGCATATACACCCAAAGAAACAATTTTTACTATATTAGAATACAGAAAAGGAGTAGACATTTAAGTATTGCTAGACAACTAAGCATTAACTGTACCTAGAGCTTCAAGGAATAAAGAAAGCTTCTTGTCCTACTTTGGTAAGCAGAAGTCTCACCAGCATAAATTGTACAGATCTCATGAGCAGATCCAAGAGGTAGGAATTTGTGTTTAAGGTTATTCTGGGAAATCACATATGTCCCTTTCAAATAAACCAGATACAGTTTTCCAATTTATCAAAATAATGTCCATCAGTCAGTACTGCTGATGGCAGTGTTTCTATGCATGTGATTTAGTCTTTGGGGAAATTACTCTTCTACAAGATTTTGGGAGAAGACTGAACTGTTTTAGTTATTGTTTGCCACCACCTATAAACAACGAAATGAAGGAAGACAAGCTGACTAATATAAAAATGGAATCCTCTATTGCCCAATCAGAAATGAATTTTGTTGTAAATGTTGAAAAGGTTGAAAAAGAAGAGGAAAGCTTTGATGAGGCATTACTAACTTATAAATGGTCACAGACTTCTCCTGAAACATTCCAAACCAAAAACAAAAGTGGAAATGTACACTGTCTTCTCAGACTACAAAGAGACAATAACATCCTTATGGATCCTTTGAGATAACTGAGGAACGCTTTATAAATATAGCTATTAATAAAACTGCTGGAAGTTTTAAGAATAGGTAGGCAGAAAATCTTTTGTGATCATCAAATTTAAAATATCATGAATTTGAAGAGAGAGCAAATTTGGATGTGAGGAAGTTACACAAATAGAACATGCAAATCAATAGGGACAACTTGCAGGAAATATTCCAAGCACTTTTAAACAGTTCTTTTAAAACATCATAATATATATATTAAAACATCAGGTGTCTGTATATATATACACATACACATATACATTATATAAATATATACATTTTTGAAATTTACGTGTAGATATAGAAAAAAGTTTTAGAGTAATTAGAGATTTTGAAACATTGATTATCCAAATAAGAAACTAGGATTAGATTATCCCATGAAAAGACAAACTTTTTCCTTATTCATATCCATGACAATAGGCTTGCTAGCAGTCTATTTTCTTTCCAATTCGTATTATTTGGCATTTAGGTCATGGATATTATAGAACTTATAGTATGATTGTATAACTAGAAGAGTGGCTGTTTTCATATGCTTATTCTTACAAAGAAAAGGATAAAAAATAGTGAGGGAGATATTTATGAGGGATATGAGTAAATGTTAATCAAGCCTCCAGTGTGACCAGATAAGTTGGAAAGTATCCCTATTTGAAAGTTATACTCATCCAACTGCCCCCTGCATATTTCAGTTAATATACAGACATATGACATATTAAAGATGATACATATATTTATCTTGAAACAGAACATACGAGTTTTACTTAAACCCAAATGACAAGAGCCAAAATTATTACAGTGCAACTTTTGATAAGCTAGTTAAAATTCATACAGTTCAGATTTCTGACATTACCTATGACTTTTTGCTTGCTAGATTTTTGCTGAGCTATTGAAAATTGTTCTCACTCCCCTATAGTCAGCATAATTTTCTCATAGCAGAAACGATTTAATAATCAAATGACCACAGAAATGACAAAGAATCCAAGACTGTCTGAAAAGAGGGAAGTTCTGAGATGATCTGATGTACAGACATGTCTTATCACATAAAAGCTAAAATATAGCCTCAGTATGAAAAGCATGCAAAGCAATAGGTGGTTTCCTCAATTGTTTTAAATCTTCAGACCACTGAACAGAAATTATTCTCTGTTCAGAGACTGTTTAACCACATCCACTAAATCTCATGACTCACTGAAGTACAGAGTAAAAGCCTATGATTTTTCTTCCTGTTCTAGGGAACTGAGATCATGTATGCTGAGCCACTAGGCCCAAAGGTCACATAGTTAGACAGTGGCAGTGGCAGAACAGAACTGTGTCTTATGTTCCGCACACAACATAACCAAAGAAGCCAAGGTGCTTAGTAATTCCATGATTAGGAGTTTTGAACATTCTTTCTTGGATTCCATTGTACCAATTCATAATTTTTTTAACTGTCATTATTCAAATCATAGTTTGGAAAAAAACATAGATTAAAGAAACACTTATTATTAAGGATATTGCACTTCATGTTCTGTCATTTCAGGTTCTACCTTAGACCTTGTCCAAAGTTGTCCAAAGTTGGCATACAATTTCGGCATTCTTTCAGTCTAGAGGATAAGGATGTCATGCTACAATTTTTTATCATGAGAAACTTAAATGTGAAGATGAACCACACTGCAATGATAAGGATCAGAGTGGTAGAGAGTGAAAAGAGGAAAGGTTATTCCCCCACCCTGGATCAATCAGTGCTAACTCTTATTTAAGGAACAAATACCCTAATTTGGTTGTTTGTTACCTTTGTTCAACTCATTTCACCAAGTGTTTACAGAACACCCTGCTGAGCTAGTACCAGTCATTACCTCAGAACAAACACAATAATATTTACATAGTGATTCACACCTCGAAGTCCACTTCCTCTTAGAGATACTGTCTTATTACCTTGTGCCAGTTATTCAGTGTCTGAATCTTGTGAATGAATAAGAGTAGGACTGCATGCTAGAAATACTTCAACACGAAAATCTATTTTCTCAAGCTACCTTTTTTAAGTGAAATATCACTGACACACAGCAAAACTCAAGTTGGACACATCCCTGGCAGATGGTTCAATCTCAGGCAATCACTCAAACCTTAAACAGATGCTAATTGAACAGATACTATGTGCCAAGTACTCTTGATCTTGGGCACAGAGCAGTGAACAGACAGACTAAATTCCCTGCATTCTGGTGCTTATATGATCACGGAGTGTGTTGATTTCAGATAGTCATAAATATTATAAAGGAAACAACAAGACAAAAACAAAGAAATCATAAAGATATAGTATTAGACTAGGTGTGGAGATTGAATCTCACAATGATTCAGGAAGAAGCCACAGAGTGGCTGCTAAATCTCAGGCCATGAGGAGGTCCTTCCAACTCTAAATATCCTAAGGATAAATTCAAGGGGCCACATAAGACCTCAATGGAAAGATAATCATGGGGCTTTCAATGGTGGAGCAAGGCTATTCTATTCATCAGTGTCCAGATTTTGGAAGTACTGACATGAATAAAAGTGAGGAAATGCAGGGCAGCTACTGGAGACAGAAGCCACATTGTGACTTAGTTCTGCGGTGGATTGCTCATACTTTCGAGGTTCATCAGTAGCAAGGTAACCGCACCTTAGTTCTAGGAGAAAGTAGTATGAAGCAACCTAGAGCTCTAGTGCTCCAAGCAATGGAGAGGCATCCGTGTGAACTGGCTGGCCCATCGCTCCCACAGTGAGATGATGTTTACTCTCTCACCAGGAGGACACAGACATAGTTAAATCTGTAATCATTAGTAGTCAAATCAACACATTCTGACCGACATGCTTTCGTCATTTTTTCCTTAATAGAAGTTCAATGGCCTGTGAATGTTTGCCTTCTAAAGAAAAAGAATTTTTTATTTAAATAAATCACTCCATGGTCAAAGGAAGCTTTTGTTACTTCATAGTCTGCTTTCTTCATACTTGTATGGCACAAGAAAATTGAAAAATCAGCATATGATGCAGCCACTGTGTAATTTAGACAAAATATGCTGCCAAAACTTTAACCTATGTATGTTTTAAGCTTGGAGTGACATAATTATTATGAATGTGTTACCTTACTTTAAGAAGAGTTGAATTTTCACAAATTTTTATATTATGCATATTTCTTTATTAAAAAAATGCAGAACTTGGGATATGAGACATGTAAGCCATAATTTCTTTAAGGAACGTTCAGCTCAGTTGAAGCAATAACTAAAAGATGTAATAATAGATAACAATATCAGACAGTCTTTACTTAAACTATACCAGGAAATCAAAACCTAAAGGTTAGTTCCACAGTTCTAAAAATCTATAGAGGTTAAATGGGCCATTGCAGAAGGCTGAAGCCAAAAGCAGTGTTTGACTGGATGTAGTGGGACTTCAAGAAAGAGGAGGATTTTCAAAGGAAAAGATTCAAGTTTTTTCAAGTGAAAAGATGAATGGGATGCTGAGAGCTGGGCATGGGCTAGAACAATTTCATGGGGCAGGGTGGGGAAGTTAGAAAATGCAGCTGGAGCTCATTTGGGGAGCTGCTAGGAAATGATCACAATTATATTACACCATGCTTACCATGGGCATGGTAAACTTTGTCATCTAAAAATGCCTGACTAAAATATTTTGTAAGACACTGACTCACATTGATTTTCTAGACTACTCGGTGAACCTAGGCAAATCATTGGTGATTTATAAATATTTTTCATATTACTTGTTACTTGAACAGTATCTTAATGGCTCATAGGGTATGTGAATGAATTCAAACATCAACACTGCTAGACATTCTCCTTCCCCAGCATGTTACTGCCAGGGAACTGAGATGACAGCACAAATAGAGAAGCTAACAAGACTCACCAGATTCATAGTCTTCTGTTTGTGAACAGCTCAGAGAGGAATTATTTTCAGAATTACCCTCTATGTAATTTGGTTTTTTTCCTTGCAGACTATAAAGAAGTCACCTAACTCATTTTATTTTATCTAGTAAATTAATGAATTTTAAGTCATACTTTATCAAAAGATAATGCTTACATTTTTTTAATCATTAACAGAAATTTCATCTCTTCTAATGTTTATCACATTCATTTAATCCAAAGTTCACCTATGGTTATGGATTAACTCCTTACCAGGAAATATTTTTATACTATGAATGCATGCATGTGAAGACAATAGACTCCATTCTCCATTATGACTTGACTGATTCAAGACTGGGTGTTGTGGAGAATTTTAAAAAGCCACAAATCTGAATTAGCCCTGGATGGATCTTAAAGAGAAACTTAATACTGGGAGTTTCACTGTCTCCTTTGGAGTCTGATGCATGTAAATGAGAAGTAGTTCTTTGTTTACGTTATTATTGGTAAGCAGTTTTAATAAGACCCTGTGATCAAGTGAAATTATATTTTGTTCTGTGAATTTAAAATGATGGACTGCAGAAGATAGAAACCACTTAAATGTGGGGTTTTTCGAGAATGTAGAATAACTGGCATGTCTTTCCTACCCTCGTCTTCTCCATAGGTTAACCTCAGAGCCACAGATGTCAGACTCATGCGACAGCTGCTTGTTATCAATGAGAACATTGAATCCATCAAGTGGATGCTTGAAGAGAAAGGCACCATAACCAGCCGAGGCAGCAGTCTCAGTGGCAGCCTATGCAGTTTATTGGAGAGTCAAAGCACCTCCTTACATGGCAGCTACAACAGCCTACACGATGGCAGTGATGGGCTGGATGGCATCTCTGTAGGGAGCTATCTGGACACTTTGGTGGATGATGTCCCAGGCCATCAGACCCCATCAGACTTGGACCAATTCAGTGACAGCTCCATAATGGAGGACTCACAGGCACTGCACAAGCATCCCAAGCTGAATTCTGAATACTACTGCTTTGGCTGATAACCTAGTTTTATGCATGGGATTGGTGTGCAATTAACTTGTATTTATCTTTCTTCTTCGCTGCTATATTTTTGGTGTGATTTTTTTTATATGACGACCTTCTAAAAAGAAGCTTATTTTGAAACTGCTTGGTGGTATTTCTGTTGCTTCTATTATTTTTCATTTGAGCTGACTTATCTTTCTCTCTCACATCTCTATTTTTTATTTATTATAATGTTTTTTCTCCCTTCTTTTCCAATTGCACAAATAAAGTAGGGGGAAAAGAATAAGCAATAACTATGCTTTTGTTTTCAGAGCAAGGGGTCAGGGATTATAAAATAAAGTTTGCTAAATTTTACAATAAACCAAAGTCTGATAACAGTTCATTTTGTCACTTGTATTCTTCTTGCTTATATTCTTGAAACTCAAAAGTTTCATCTTCCAGAAGATAAAAATGAGATATATTGCTATTTGTATATTAGGCTGAATGAAATATACAGTACAATATTAGAGATTATTCCTTGATCACAACTTCTTCATGTAAAGTCAGCAACACTATTAGTTATACACTCCTATCTGACAATCATTTGGAAGTCCCAGCTATATGTAAATAGTCAATTCAACTTTGTGGTTTCTCTTCAGTTATTCTAATTCAAACCATAGACCTAATTGTGTAATATATAGTTTCCATAAATTTCAAAGTACAATGGTAAGATTTTCCCTGTTATCTGAAAGTGAAGTGTTTCTAGTTGGAAGAAACTGGATCATTTGAATGTTTTGGATTTAGATTGCCTAAAAATTATTCAAACAAAATTAATGACTACAATATTCCCAGCCCCCCAATCCACCCCCCCCAAAAAAAACCCTACCAAATTATATAAATAGAAACATCAGTTTTGGACAGTGGGGAACTAGAGGTAAAGTTGTCTCTAGACTTCATTTACTTTGAGATTTTGTTAACATTTACTTGTGTTCATATTATAATTCTGATTTAATATATAATATATGTGTATACTTATACATATAAATATATATGTGTGTGTGTAAATTAATGGATGGATACGATAATGAGTAAGTGAATGGATATAGAGTGAGAAAACAGAATGACTATTTATGAAGTCCAATAAAATATTTTTCTTTGCATGGATAAATAACCTCTTAGCTAATATGAAACATATGAAAATATAATTCATACTGTGAACAGTTAATTTGATGTGATATTACAAATTCTCTATTGCTCATTTTGAGGATTCCTAGTGAGTAAATCTAATTGAGTTCTCAAACATGCATTGCAACAATATTTCTGCAGTACTTTATGATATAATCAAAAAAGTCTTCTTATTTATTACTGAAAAATGTCCATCATCAATAAGTACATTCCACCAAATTTCCTTATCATACTTATTACAAAGGCCAGTTTTGTTATGTCCAGGACATATATTGTTTAATTTCCAACTGAAGTCGACAGGGTTTATACTGCACACTAGTTCCTATTTGTAGTGTGCTTGATATTGTCATGATCACAGCAACCTCATGATACGGGGAGTGGCTCCCTTCTATGTCTGAGTACTGAGGCATATATAGAGCAGATAACTGGGTTAAATTTCTCAATGAGTGTCACAGTTCTGGTATGAACTTGAGTCTTATTTCTAATCATGGCATTTGGTAGCCCCTCTGGAGCCCATTGAAGTTAAATAATAAAGTGTGGATAACTTAGCAAACTGGAGTCATGACAAAAAACAGTAACCAACTATTTTCCTTCTAATCAATGGAATCTATGTTCTCAATACTCTATTAACTGAACCCTCTCTTGATTTTACATATTTGGAATCAGTTTTGTGCTTAATAAATATATCAGAGTGTTAAACACATGCCAACTGTACCTCATACATGCCTCCTTTTACTACTGGTTCTTATTTTCAATGAAGTAATGACTTCATTGGTCAACTAATTTTTTAAATTTTAATCTAAAGTTAAACTAAGCTGTTTTTAGCATAGATCTGGCTTTTTTTTTTTTTGCCAGATTAAAAACCAAAAGCATGCATTATGACCTAGCAGAGAAAATATCCTTATTATCAAAATTGATGAATTTCAAATAGAAGGTGATTAAATATATAACTATGTAACTGTAGTATTACAAAGGAAACATCAGCAACAAAAGGAAAGTGGACAGACAGCAAGAGTATATGAGGTACCAAGAGCAAATGCTAACCCTTTAAAAATGCAGTATTTGTCCAAAACAAGCCAGCCACATGAAAGATGATTTCTGTCTTCAGATTGTGAATTCAATCTGGCAAATTTCTTTTACACATTCCTTTTTCCTATCATCTTCCCTGCTGTTTTATCCATTCCATACCCTCTATAAATTTTCCCTTAGAACAAAGGAAATGAAAAATAAGAAAGGCACTATATATGAGGAATACATGGGATAATTTTTATTTGCACATTAAATACAATTTATAATGAACACTGACAGAATGCTTGGGGGGAATATATTCAGTTCAGAATTTTAGTATTTTGTGTACTTTCTACTTATCTAATTTTCTTGCAAAAGATAACAAATATAAAGATCACAATTTACATAAAAATCAACAATGTTTTTATAGTTGAATCTAAGAAGAAAGGGTGTATCAGTGGCTAAACTATACCAAGTAATAACAAATTTATTAATCTCAAGAGGATTAATGTATTTTCAACTAAAGAGTCCCAAAACTAATCTCTGACCAGAAAAATTAGATATTTGATTTCTGTTAATACCATAAGGAAATGGGATAAAAAGTCAAAGCAAATTGCCTTTCTAACTATTCTTCCTGCACTGAACTGTGTTCTCTTGGAGAAATGGAATTTTTCTCTACATTTTTATGAACTCGTATATCTTATAATGGGTGGGAGATAATTGAAGGTGAGGAATTTAGACAATTTAAAGCTAGTACATTTTTGAGGTTTTGCAACTCTAGATGACCAACTTAGAAGTCTTAATTAAATTTCAAAGAAAGTTGAATATTTATACTACCAGTCAACCCCAAATTATATAGCATAAAGTTTTAGGTAGTCATCAAAGTTTAGAAATGCAGCAAGAATATTTTGCTGTTGGGTGGATTGCAAAAGTACTTGGAACTCTATAAATATTTTCAATCAGGCACTTGTATCCACAACTGGCAAAACATAATCACCTCCATGAGGCAAAATGAATGGTTATTTCAAAGCCTCAGTAGCATTTGATATACTTGGTGTCACTCTTTTATTGATAGACTGTCTTCTCTTGGTTCTAGGACATCACTTTTGAATTCATTAATTTCCAACTGCTTGGTTATTAACACATTCAACTGCTAATTTATCTTTTTTATTCTTGATCTCCAAACACAAAGTAACCCTTTGCTAAATTCTTGGTACCACGTTTTTTCTAAAATAAGCCCCTTGAAGATTTCATCTCATCGCATAGCTTTAAATGTCATGTATGTGCTAAGATTACTAAAAGTGTATCTTTAGTTCATCTCTGGCTGGAATTTCAGTTTTCCACATAAGTCTGTCTCCACAGGTTCCTGATCTCTGATAAGTCTCTCAAACTGAAGATATTCAAAACTGAAACTTTGCTTCTGTTTGGCAATCTCCCTCATGTCAGTAAATGGTTAGCCCACTCGCCAAATGTTCAACCCAGCCCTAGAAGTCATTCTTGATTGTTCTTTCTTTCATACTACAACCAACCTGCTGTGCAAATCATGAGCTGTATATTAGAAAAGCATCCAAAATGAACTAAAAATCTTCACCACTACCTCACTACCACTCTAATCATGTGACTATCACTTTTAGAACAATTGTAATAGCCCGATGCTATGTCTTGAACATATCAGCCAGAGTACTATTTTAAGATATATGTCTTATTTTTCCAACCTCTGATCTAAGCCTATAATGCTTTTCTATCTCCCTTAGATTATAGTCTAAATATTTACAATAGACTATAAAATCCCATGCAAGTTCTTATCCTCCTATCTTTTCCCATCTTGAATCATCCCCTCATTGTGAGTCTCATTTGTCCTTACTATTCCTTAAAAAAAATCTCAAATTCCAAGCAAGTTACTACCTTCAAATCTTTGAACTTATTGTATTCTTTTTCTGAAATGCTGTTCCAATCTTGATACCTCATTTTGTTTTGTGTTTTGTTTTGTTTTGTTTTCCAAACACATGGCAACTGAGAGACCACAGCACACTTGGCTTATTCTTCTATTGTGTATTACTTTTCTTCATATCATTACCTAATGAATATTTTGTATATACCCTCAGATTCCCTGTACTAAGATATAAAGCCTACCTAAAAGAATTTCTGTCACATATCAGTAAGTATCAAATAAGTTTTCCTCAAGTGATTCCTAAACATTTGTCAAGTGCTTTCTAGATGACTGTGCTAGAATCTGGTGATTCAAAAAAGATGATTTGAGGATGGTTCTCATTGTCTAGTATTTTTCTCTAGTTTTTCTAGAACTAATGCTCACCCTATTAAAGATCCCATGTCCTAGTCTCAAGAACCTGTGAATGCCTTAGATAGTAAAAGGCACTTTGCAGTCATAATTGGTTTTAATTAAGGATCTTGGGATAATGACCCTAAATTACTTGATATCTGTCCACTGTAATTATAAAGGTGCCTTATAAAAGAGGGGGGGAAAGGGAGGGGAAGTAAGAGAATGGGAGAGAAAGGTTAAATGTGAATGTTATACTCTGATTGTAAGACTGAATAAAGTGTAATGAGCCAAGAAAGGTTAGGACCCTCTAGAAGTTGAAAAGCACAAAGGGATAGGCAATGCTTAGAGTCCTATTGACACTGTAGTTTTTAGCCTAGTAGGATCCATTTTGGACTTCTTACTCCAGAATTTTCAGATAATAAATTAGTGCTGTTTTACATCACTATTTCAGGAAACTATTAGAATAACAATAAGAAACTAATAGATAGTTTAGTAATCAGACATGGGACTCTCAATAACAAGTAGTTATAAATGTAAATAGTTACAAATGTAAAAGCAGTTTAGGAGTAAAGGGTAGATTCTGATTGTGAGAGGATAGCAAAAAAATCTATACTGTTTTGAATAAACTGTTAATAGAAGTATGCATTGGAATGAAACCGCTAGTAAAGACTCAGAAGGAAGGGAGGCACATAGAATAGAAAACCTAAACTGTCTTAAAGATTTAACTATCCCAAACTGATTCGGTACAACGGATATTAAAACATAGCTTATATGAGTCCAGAAGTGAATTAGAATATATATTTCTGGAAACTGGAAGAAACAGAAATCTTTTTATATAGCCATAGAAAGTTTAGTAGAACTATGTCCTACAGTTCCTTAGAAAATAGAATTTGTAAGCAATAAACTTGGATATTTTCTGGGGAGATTTCCAAACAAAGGTTCAAAGATGTAGCTTGATTTCTTTTTACTTCTTATAGTAAAATGCAAATGTAAAGTAATAAAAAGAAAGTACTTAATGAAAAAGGAAACAGGAAAGTATTAGCTATTCAGGTTACTAATACTGATATTAAGAAATTGATTGTTTGGAAAGTTTGTTCTGGAGTGTTAGTCATGGGTGTGTTAGACAACCCTTGTCTCAGAGGTTCATAAGGTTAGCATATTCCATCACAGAGAGGTATCTTATTGAAATTAGATGGGTGACTAATGCATTGTCTCAATCATATCAGCAGAAATCAAAAACAGATATAGGATTATCTAAGAAAGGTCTATGAAGAGGTTTCTTAACAATGGAGTGAATTTCTATAACATACATATGAGACTCACAAGGTTCTTTAGAATTTTATACCAGTAGAAACATTGCCATCTTAAACTGAAAGAGGTAGGAAGGTCAAAATATAAGACTATAAAACCATCAAAATCCAACAAACAAAAAACAGGTTGGAAAGGCTCAACTGGTCAGCTTTAAATACTTGCTACTGCTGGTAAAAAGGGAACATGATTCCAAGAACACAGACTCAATCTCAGGAGGAAGACTCAATCATACGCTCAGGAGGCAAATCCAAGTATCACTGAGGAATGTTCACCAGTTTTAAAATCCAAGGTGAATTCGCAAGCTGCATTTTGAAATTGCATAATAGTGATTATTTTCTTATCATTTTCTTCCTTTTTGAATTGAAATATCTTTAATTGTTATTTTATCCCTGCTCCACCATTGTACTTTGTTGCAAGTGAAATTTCTTGAGTTTTACAGGTTTGCACATGGAGAGGAATTGTGCCTCAGGATGGGCTACACTAAAAGTCTTATCTCTAACCTGACTTACATTAGGAAACTTGGTAATCCTATTTAAATGAGATTTGGGGACTTATGACTTACTGTATTGTAATATTTCAAGAAGTTTGCATTTTTGATGTACTTGTTTTGTGGGGAGACAAGGAATGAACTATGGTATGTGGCTTGATGACTCCCAAATCTCAACTTTCAGATATTCAAAACCTTGAATATGCTCACCTTATGTTACCTTAATAATACAAAATCTCTACCTAAACCTTTCTCTGCTGTACTTTTTTATTCTCAAAGAAGAAAGTAGATAGCTGGAAATGAAGGCATTATGGTTTAAATTAAAAGAGGATTTGGCCAACTTCCCATAATTTTCATATATCATGCTTAAACAATTCTGTGAAAACAAACTTCCATACTTATGACTTCATGAATAAACATGATGAATGTGATGAATATGCCTGGACTACTAATAGTTGAAATGACACCACTAGCAATTTCCACTCTGGACCATATTTCATAGACCAATCAGTTACCTGCACCGTCATCTGCTCCCCAGCACACTGGCTAAATGGAAGATTAGCCATCAATTAAAATTGGGTATTTTAATTTCCACAAGATAATTTTTTTTGCCCATCCCATGAAAAAAAAGTTTTCATTTGTTTATTTCTTCGGTTATTCTTATAGTTCATTGAGAGTTATCCTTCATTTGAAGTAGTTACCATTTGGTCTACGGCCATACCACCCTGAACGCGCCCGATCTCATCTGAAGTAGTTACCATTTGATAGGCTTTTATTTGAAAAGCTGTTGTACCTCAAGTATATCTTCTGTATTGGCAAAGCAGATATTATACAAGTATTTGTAATAATCAGGCTCAAGAAAACACACTTGTAACAGATAACACTGCCTTCTTTTTTCCTTGTCTTAAGTATCACCTTGGCCATAATAAAAAAAAAATCAGGGGGGTAAACCTCTGGGATTACAATGTTGTGACATTTATATATAAATAAAAAAAGGAAAAAATAAAAATTCCTGGTATATCTTTAGTTGTTTATTTTAAAAAATCATGTTCCTCACTCATGTGGATTTTTTTTTAATCTAAGAAAGAATAAAGATACTTACAAGACTGTTTGATAGTTACTGAATAAGAAGCATGGTCTAACATGGAAAAAGTTAAGGTCAAATTAATGTAAAGCCAGTAAATATAGCTTTGGGAAATATCAAAATTATATGATAGGGAAGTTTATTTTAAATTCCATTATTGAGAGATGTAATAAAAATGTCTCTGAACAAGTGTAACAACCACTAAACTATATTTTTACATTTACCATTTTCCAAAATTTTAAAATATTACTAATGAACATAGATGGTTTGTGGTTTGTCAATAGATTCCTTGCTAACATAGCATTTTCTTGTTACCTGTTCCAAACAGATGGATTTATTGACTCAAAACAGTATAACTACAAGAGGAAATGGAACAGGCTATGTGGTTAACATCAGATACCAATTACTGGAGTACATCACATGGAATTGAAAACCATATTCTGCTGGAGTAATCTTATGACCTTGAGTACAGTAGCAAATATATGCTATTTTTATTCCAGGTCAATCTAAATAATTTACTCAAGTTCATTTAAATAGTAATGATCTGATCCAAGATTCTAAATTAATTTTTTTAGATTCCAAAACTTTCTAAAGCACTCATTTCATAGCACAAAAACATTTTATTTAATTCAAATTGTCTTTTCTTAGCCTGAAATGTACCAGATTTGTCTGAACATAGTTCTATTTATAGTCAACATGCTTTTACTGTGGCCTGATACCTTGCTGTCTACTTAAGTCCAGTTTTGCAAAGCAGAAGCCTTTCTCAGAGTTAAGTTTGGAAATAAGATAGATATATGAGGGGAGAAGAGCAAAGAAAGTAAACAGAATTGGATGTGCACAGGGTTTGACTTCCTTGTACAAAAGATTAGAGTTTGCATTTCTTGACATGAATTTTATTGATTCATTAATCTTACACAGTTTCTATATAATCACAATAATTTTTTAATGCTTAGTAAGCATCCAATGATATGCAAACCAACACTCTCTTTTAAGTCTTCTCACCTATTATTCTGGATTATTATTGTGTACAATCATTAATTTAAAGCCTGGTCAAGCCAAACAAAAACTGGTGCTGGGATATAGCCCATCTACCTGTATTTATGAGTGCTAGTAAAATTCCAAGCATTGCTTAGTGTTGGCATTCTTTCAAGTTGCTAGTATCTTGCACAGGGTCTGTTTGCCCAATGTGGGAGGAAGAATTTTCAGAGCCTGCTTTATTTCATTCCTTACTAATGAGAGATCATGCACCAAATGGGAAAAGCTGCAGCATTCTTGATGTTTTTAGATTCTCTTTAGAGTAATTTATGACAATTATTTTTACACAAAGCAAAGCCACCAATAAATTAGATATAATCTTGACTATAAGCTTTGCTTTTTTCTTTCTCATGCAGAAGAATTTATGCAAGAAATCAGATGCTTTCTTATCTCTTCTTAGCCAATGTTTTCCAGTGAGTTGTCACTTTGCCTCAAAGGATTATCTGTGCTTTCTTTGCAAACTTTTTATGAACAACTTTCTCCAGAAGTTTCTTCTACCAGAAAATATGGGCTGATGCTGATACATTCTGCTGAGGTTTCAAAAGTCTTTCTTTTTTAATTTAGCCATTGCATGCTGTTATATCTGAGAAGGTTTATAGAGATAATCATATGATAAGATTCATATGGTTGATAAGATAATCCACAATTTCACAAATGAGGGAAATAGGGCATTTGAGGAAACTTGTACCATTTACTATACAGTATTGTCAAGTTATCTTTAAAATTATGTTTTAGGAAATGATCTGATCCAAATTTGCCACAAGGAGTGAATGGCTCATGGTTTTCTTAAGTAAAAATAACGACAATAATGAATTTAAGATATAAAAAGGAAAAATAAATTTCAGAAGTGTAATCATCAGTCATCAACCTATAATAAAGTGTATTAATAAAAGTAATCATATTAATGAAGAGTAATAAAACATAAAGGAATTGGTTTTAGAATGTCTCAGTACTGTGCATTGTTAGTTGCCTAAACTTGAAATAACAAACATTATTTCTTTGTGTTTCAGTTTGTCATTTGTAAAATAAATTTGATGAAACCTCATTTATAGAATTGTTGGGCAATTAATCAGTAGTGAGAACATGTTTATAATATTACCGAACACAAGGAAATTCTTAAGTTTTGTTACTATCATTACAGTAAGTAATTACATAAAGAAATCTGTTTCATATCTAAGGAGAAAGAAGTTCAGACTGACCTATAATAGTGCATATAATTGAGGGAAAAATACTGTTCAATAGTCATTTCCAAACAATTTCTCTGTTGACAACCTCCTTTACGGAGGCTACAGAAGTAGCCACCCTTTTGGCTAACCATGGCTGAGACAAAACTTTGGCAGTAAACTGAAAGCAGAAATCTGACAAGGGTTTCGACAAAATCTTCTGCTGACTTTGAATTGTTTATATAAACCATTCTTGAACTTGGAATATTTTGAACTTCTCACATCCATAATTCCTAAGCAGTTGTAAAACTCTTATAAGGCAAGGCATTGAAAGTGCAACATGCATTTAGGACTATTAATACAGAGTGCCAGCAATGAATTACACAAGTTAAACACAGTTGTTTTTTTCTGTCCTCGGGATCACCATAATACAGCTAATAAATTCATTTTTTTTAAGTGAAACAAGTTTTTGACTTTACAGCATGTTTGTCAGAATGATGACATGATGTCAAATTCAGATTCAGCTTTCTCAGATTTAATTTTGAGAAACAAGTCAAAGTACATAGAGAATTCCTCAGGCTTCAAGACTTTCTAAGACATTATTCTTATCTCAAATTTCACTTGTATATATTTTTCAAATAATGGAAAATAAATATTTAAGTAATGTCACTTTCTTCTTTTAGATTCTTACTGATATAACATCAGGTAAATAATTACTTAATTTGAAACATTTATATAGAATAAGAAAGTCAATATAAATAAGAGTTAAAAATGTATTGTTCCTGACCTAATTTTTTTGGCTACTAGGTTTGTTGAATCTGTCAATGAGAAAACAGGTGGCATAAATGATGGCTAATGATACCATTTACAATCACATATCTCATTTAATATTTTAATTCAAAAGAAGTTCACCAAGCAATTTTCAAAAATTTCTCATGTCTCTACCTTTTCCCAAATTTTTAGAACCCATAAATCTTTGCAAAATTAAAATTCTCATGAATTTTTACTGATTTGGTTATAGGTTTATATGTTTCCCAGCAGTTAGGATGATACATACACATGAAAATGATGACTATATATTCCCACTTGAGTTAATGAGAGGCACGTGAATTATCCCTAAACTCGGACAGACTGACAATCTTTAAAAATGTCTGAAAAAATCAAATTGTGCATTACAGAAAGCTATAAAGTTAGGAAATGTTGAAAACTGTGATACTCTCAAAAAACTTTCAAAGTTAAACAGCTTGGACCTATTGAATGCTACTGTGGGAAAATAAAAACAAAATCATCATAAAGATATATTTCTTTTCCTAGATAGATTTTTCATGTTTGAAAAAGAACAAAAGAACTGACAGGTTTGAAACTCCTAAGAATTCAATTACAAAGTTTTACTCAGGAACTGGCAACAAAAATCAAGTAAGAAGACTCTACACACAGCATGGTGGAATATTGAATTTGTACTACCATTCTTCCACAGAACAACTTTAAAAAAAAACTAAAATATAATTTTCTCATAGGAAATTTCAAAAGCTCATGACCAGCTATAAGAGACTTTGTCATGGGAATTTTACACTATGATCAGTGGTATGTTGTGGGGACAGACCAGGAAATGGTAAGAGTAGTTTGCATTCATGGCTGGGTCTCAGTAGAACAAAGTAGAGATCTCACAAGCTTGGACTTGGAGTCTTCTGTGCATGAACCATACAGTAATTTTTCCTGTGAGACTTTTCAGTCAGGAAGTAGTACATACAAGAGTACATAATACAAGGGTACATAATACACAGGGACTCGGCTCAGTCATGAAGAATCTGGCTACGGGTAGCATAGTTGGTAGGGCTCAAGTTTCAAGAAGGAAACTTGCCATACAATGTGGGCCCAGTATGCCTTGACTGGTGCCACTTGCTCAGTTTTCCTTGACCATTAGGTCATGACTTGTCCTGCCCAGAGACCCATGCCCAGCACCCCCTGCCTAGTATCCCACACCCAATAACTTGTGTCCTGAACCCCATACCACAGAGAAACAGCCAGAAGACATGGCCTGCAATTTGAACTCCCTGAAGCAATGGACAGAATTTGCCCTGGAGAAAGAAAAGATGAGGCAGAATTGGAAATGCTGCCTGGAGCAGGCCACACACCTTTCCAGGACTGAGACTGATTCTTTGGACTTCAGTTACCCCTCCACCCCCCATCTACTGCCAAGTTAAATGAATTACAGACGCAAGCAAAGAAACAGACAAGCAAAAGTTATATTAAATCCACAGTGCCCCAATTGTGAATAAACAAAGGCAACACTTGTGCCTACAAAGCAATGAATATCTGAAAACAAGATGGAAAAGTTGAAGAACAGAGTTATAAAACCTATATAAATGACACATAATTATAGGATCTAGTTGACAATAATTTTAAAATAACAACTTTTTTTTTTTAATTCAGTAAAGTCCAAGGATAATCAAACACAGAAAGGCACATGCAGGAAATTAGAAAAGAGATGCAGGAACAAAATGTATTATCACTAAAGAGAATGAATACTCCAAAAGAGAGAAAGAAAGAGACTATACAAAATGAGACCAGATAGGCAAAGCTTATTAAATAGACTTATGATGGCAGAAAAAAGAATTTCAGAAATTGAAGACATAAATATAGAAACAACTCTAGTTAAACGATGGAAATAAGATTTAGGAAAAATGAGCAACCTGTGGAAAAAAAGCAGGTTAAATTAGAAAGCATAGGGAAAATGGATATTCCACAATATAAAAGGAGAGAAAAGGAAACAAAAGGCTTTAGTCAAAAAAATAGTAGTTGAGAAGTTCCCAAACCTGCAAAAAAATCAATAAAAGTTTGATCAAGGTGGCTTTGTATATTATGTTCTTCTTTCTTTCCCTCTGGCAGTCTTTAGTAATTTTTATTTCTAACTTTTGATAATTTAACAATGATGTGCCTTGGTGAAGGTCATTTAACATTTAGAAATTTGGGTATTTTATTTTGTCTGTTTTTAAGTATACTTGTTTATTTCTTTAGGTTTGGGAACTTTTCTCTAAAAGAGAGGGGAATGGTGGGTTTAATGTCCTAAAAGACAGAGAATGCCAGCAAAGAGTGCTTTTTCTTGCAAAAACTATCATTCAAATATGATGGAGAAATAAAGACACACCAAAGTTGTTTGAATGTTGAAGGGAGTTCAACAAAAAAAAGGTTAAAACAACACAAAATCTCTCATAAAGTGATAATGGCAGTAACACTGCTAGGTTTTTACCCAGTGAATATGAAAATACTAAAATGAAAAGATTCCTGTGTCCCCATGTTCACGAAAGCATTATTCACAATGGCCAAGTAATGTCCATCGATAGACAACTAAATAAAGGCATTGTAATAGTCAATGAAATATCTATCACATAGCTATTTGAAAAGATGAAATGGTGTATTTTGAGACAAAATGGATGGAACTTTAGATGACTATGCTAAGTAAAATAAGTTGAGTGGGGGAAAGAAGCTACTGGATGGTTTGGTGTTTTTTGTGGAATATAAGTAGTAAAGAAGACAAACTGGTAAAATATAGCAAAGTTAATTCTTAGACTGTGAAAAATATATCAGTTACCAAAAAGAGTTGTAGGAGAATATGGAGGGGTAGAGTAAGGAAATTGATAGGACAAGGACTGGAACTGGGGCATGGTGAAGAGTAAGTGAAGTTTGTGCACATATGCATACATCAAGTCCTTTCAAGGTGCTTGAGACCTGGCCTTACAACGGATAGTGAATATGCAGACCAGAAGAAAGGATGCACTGCTTAAGAACTACAGGAACTGGAGTAAAGAACAGAGATCACTGATTTGAGCTTGAGTATCTCAACAAGAATAGCTGGAACCTAAACAGGAAGAGTTTGGAACATCTTTATCTTCTTTATCATTGAAGAGACAATTACCCACAATTGATACTGGGTTGAAACCAAGACAATAAATGAATATTTCATAAACCCCTGCTTAAGCACCCATTAAGATCAGGGGCAAACACCCCAGGATGAGGCTTTATTCTGGCAAAGAAAAGAGAACAGTTCCTCCTGGGTCTGTGACCCATAGCACAGTAGGATGTTTGTATTCCCTAAGCTAGAGGTTAAGCACAGCTAGTCTCAGTAGAGGTGATCCCTTCATGGTCTGCTGCCCAGTTCTTTTTTTACTTATTACCTCTTGATGGCAACAGTTTTCTGATTACTTTAACAGGTGTAAATGGAACAGTCTGAAAGTCTATCCTGATCATAAACTATAAAAACTAAAAATGAAAGGACAGATGAACATACCACAAATACTGTAGTAAAAGCAACCCCTAAGAAGACCCTCAATCCAGCAGAAGAGTGGAATATATCAAGGTGACAGTCACAATGATGCTTATGGAACTGAAGGAAAAATAGAGGATACAAAACAGACAGAATAAAGACCAAGAAAATATGAGACCATTACAATTAGAAGAAAGCTAATAAATACTATAATAGAATTAAAAGAATATAACTCAGGGCCTCAACAACAGACAAGCACAAGCAATGGAGCTCAAAAGCAGTGTCAGAGAAGACACCAAAAGAACAACATAGAGACCAAAAGAATTAAAAATTATGAAGATATGTAAGAACCCTTTGGGGCAAGCTAAAACCCTTTTGAGAGGAAAAAAGAAAGAGAAAGACATAGAAAAACTATTTTAAGGAGTAACTTCTGAAAATTTTCTTAGTCTCAGAAGCAAAGCAGATGTCATGATTCAGCAGGCACAAAGACTCCCAAACAAATTACAATCAGACAGATACACTCTAAGACATATTATAATAAAGCTATTGAAACTAACAAATACAAAATCAACCAAGGAAACACCAAACAAACTCTCAGTGGAATTTTCAGTAGAAACATAAGCACAAAGGAATTTAGCAGGGGATATTTCAAGTACTTAAAGAAAATGATTTCCAGTATAGAGTCTTTTATCATTCAAGGTTTACATTTGAGACAGAAGGAAGCTTAGAGATATAGGACCCCCATTATTCTGTTGGTGGGAATGTAAACTGGTGCAAACATTATAGAAACAATCTGAGTTTTTCTTAAAAATTTAAAAATGGAAATAAGTATGACCCAGCAGTTCCACTATTGGGCATGTATCCAAAGAATATGAAACCATCCATGCAAAGAAGAAAAATGTTCAACATTTATAGCAGCATTATTTGCAACAAGTAGGATATGAAAATAGCCATTAATAGAAAACTGACTGAATATGTGGTATATCCACACCATGGAGTTGTATTCATTCATAAGGGAAGATGATATTCAGCAGTTTTAAACAATAATTAAAGAAAATTTGAGAGAATGATGTGTTGCAGAGCAAGTCAAATGATAAAAACAAACACTGGACATTAACCTATTAGACAATTTGGCAACAGAAAATATTTTCAAAAACCCCAGTGGGACATCAATGAACCTGTAAAGACTTTGGATTAACACATAGGGAGGAGCAGAAGATTGAAGGGGACACAAGGTGGTTGGGAAAAATGAAAAGCAAAAAGACACAATACTTTGAGTGGGAGACAGTATTAGCACATTCTATATATCTGACAAGGAACTAATATTCAAGATATAAAAATAATGCATATGACTCAACAACAAAAATAACAAAAAGAAAAGTAATGTAGATTACTATAGATGAGAAAAAAATAAACAGAATTGATCTAAATTTTGTCTGGTAGGAAAAAATATAAAAGAATATATTTATTGAACAAAGGAAGAATAAAAAAATACCCCCTATCAGATAATAAACCCTTCTAGGGCTATAGTAATTAAAACAATGTGTGGCTCATATGAAAAAAAATCTGAAATAGAATAGATATAATTATGCATCTGAGGATAGTTTATTTAGTCAAAGACACTGAGAACTTATTAGGATTTAGAAGAAAAGGTGTTTTGGACTTACAATTTACATTATAAACCAAAATAAATCCTATTTAAAGAGTATTATTCTTTAAAAATAAAGGAGAAAATATTTTAAAATTTAAACATATTGGGATAAAAATCAGTTTTTATCCCAATATTTTTATCCCAAAAATTTAGTTTCAAAATCCTAAAACTAGAATACATGTAATATTAAAACCCTGAAATTAAAAAATAAAGAGAAATAGGTTGAGAAAATAGCAGCAAGTGAAATAAAACTAGAGAAAGAAATCATCATACATTATATATATATATGAATGAAGAACATAGAATAGATATATATATATATATGAAGAACATAGAAAGTTGAAAGAAGAGGTACTTCTACTATAAGACATATAATAGTAAAAATTTTAAAAAATCCAAGATAAAGAAAACATGATGAAGCTAGCAAGAGGCAAATACAGATAACCTATACAGGAAAACCTATTAGGTTCACATCATATGTCTCAGAAGAAACCCTTTGTGCAAGAAGAGAATGGAGCAGCATAGTCAATAAACTCCAAGAGAAAAAATACCAGTCATGGATACTCTCAAAGCTCTCATTCAGCTATGAGAGGAAAAAATGGACCTTCTCAGATAAAATATTCAGAAATTCACCTCTACTATACCCCCCACTTCATGATGTATTACAAGAAGCTTTAAAGTTGAAACCAACAGAGGAAGAAAAAAGAAGAACATAACAAGATAATGCACAGAAAAACAAAGTATGGACCACTATATATCAATAATCACCTTAAATGTCAATGGACTAAATTCACCAATAAAAAGACATAAAGTAATAGAACGGATTGAAAAACAGAACCCATCCTTCTGCTGTCTCCCAGGAAACCCAACTAACTGCTAAAGATAAACATAGATTGAAAGTTAAAGGTTGGAAAACAATCCTACAAGCAAATGGACCCCAAAAGAAGGCAGGTACAGCTATACTTATATCTTACAAAATAGATTTTAAGTTGGAAAAGGTGAGTTGTAACACAAATAGCCACTACATAGTGATCAGGGGATTAATACACCAGGAAGACATAATATTCATTAATATGTATGCACCAAATGAAGGAGTACTAAAATACATCAGATAATTGCTAACATCCTTGAAAAAAAGACATTAGAGAAAATACATATGATAGGAGACTTCAACTGCTCACTTTCACCAAGAGATAGATCAATTAAACAAGAAATAAACAAGGACACAATAACTCTAAGTGAACACCTTGGCCAAATGTATCTAATAGATATCGCCCCAGAAAACTGAGTTATACATACTTCTCAAGTGCACATAGATCATTCTCTAGAATCAATCATGTACTGGGCCACAAGACCAGCATCTACAAATTCATGAAGATTGAAATCATACCATCTATTTTCTCCAACCATAAGGGTATCAAACTAGAAATCAACCATGAAAACGACTGCAAACCTCCCATTTCATAGAGACTGAAGCAATCACTATTGGAAAAAGAGTGGATTGAGGAAATTAAAGATGAAATAAAGAAATATTTTGAGATGAATGACAAGGATACAACCTTCCAGAATACATGGGATGCTGCAAAGTCAGCAATAAGAGGCAAATACATAGCAATACACATCAAAAAAACAAGAAAATATCCAAAGAAACAGCCTAATGTCACATCTGAGTGAACCAGAGAAAGAACAGAAAAATCCAAAAATAAGCAGAATGGAGGAGATAATCACAGTTCAAGCAAAAATAAATGAAATAGAAACATAAAACAGAAGATATCAACAAACCAAAAAGCTGGTTCTTTGAAATATAAACAAAAAAGATAAGGCTAAAGCCATACTCACAAAGGACAAAAACAGAAATAAACAGAATCATAAATGAAAGAGAATATTACAACAAAGCAGAAATACCTCGAGGATAATTACAGAGTACTGTGAACATCTATATGAAAACAAGTTTAATAACCTCAATCAGAGGGACAAATTTTTAGAAACATAGATCCATCCAAAACTGGATAAAAGAGACATAGAAAACCTACATAAACCAATCTCAAGCACAAAAATTGAAACAGTAACAAAATTACTCCCCAAAAACAAAAGTCCTGGGCCAGATGGATTTACAAATGAATTCTACCAGACCTTCAGTGATGAATATGTGCCTTTCTTAAAAACTATTTCAAAAAATACAGAAATCAGGAACACTGCCAAATACATTTTAGAAAGTCAACATCACACGAATACCAAAACCAAACAAAGATTAACACAAAGAAAGAAAACTACAGGCTAATCTCCCTATTGAACAGATGCAAAAATTCTCAACAAAATCCTAGCAAATAGAATCCAACAATGTATCAAAAAGATAATGCATCATGACCAAGTGGGATTTATCCCAGAGAAACAAGGATGGTTCAACACCCGAAAATCAATTAATGTAATCCAACACATCAACAAAAAGACAAAAAGAAATACGACTCCAGATTTGAGTTGTCACACATCATAAACAAAAACACAAATGCTGATGAGAATGTGGAGAAAAATGAACACTCATGCACTGCTGTGAGAAGCAGTTCAGAACACCCTCTATAGAAAACAGTATGAAGTTTCCTCAAAATATTAAGACTAGATATATCATGTGATCCATCAATTTCACTCCTAGGTATCCACCAGAAAAAAAAAAAAACCACCAATTCAAAGGGACATGTGAACTCCTGTGTTCATTGCAGGACTATTAGCCAAATTATGGAAGCAACCTAGGTGTCTAAGAAAAATGCGTGAATTAAGCAGACATCATATATATGTATAAATAATGTTATGTATATATACACACACATATGCACACATATATATGCACACACACTCTGAAATACTGGTCAACTATTTAAAAAATGAGCTTTTTCCTTTTGTGACAACATGGATATAACTATAGGGGTTAATGCTAAGCAAAGAAAGGACAAGAAAAAAGGAAAAGAAAAAGGAAAAGAAAGAATAAAACAAATAATAGATCTTTTTTGCTCATATTCAGAATAGACATTCCACAAATGGCTAGGGAAAATATTTTAAAGATGAGTTAAACATAATAAAATCTATTACAGAGAATATGATGAATATTGACATATTGCACACAACTATAGACTTGTTACAATATACACTGTTGTTTACGCTTTTCTCTGTACTTTCTCTAACTTATATGATTGGCATAGGCCAACTTTGATCTTGTGATAAATAATACACTAGAAATAATTTAATATCTCATTATTGAATATCAATCATGCATTAAAACATTAAAGTATATTGCATTTATGTCATATAATTGTTGACACAAATGTGTCAATTAGATATAATCACCTGATTTTACAGCTGAGGAAATTATTGGAAACAAGGGAAATTACATCACCATGTGACTGAGATCATATAAACAATATGCAACAGAGCAGGGAATACATCACAGCTCAGTTTAGCGCAGATGTTCTGCTTGTCCTTCACAGTATATGGTGCTGCCATCCGAGGTGTAATGCAAGGTCTCATCCTGCCTACAGTACTAGCTGGAAGTGACAATCATTAACACAGATTGAGTAGCTGTGCAGCAGCAGCACATTGCCTTCAACCATTCATCCTGTTTTGCTAGCTCCATGAGCATCTGCAAAGCTAAATTTGTTTATGATTCACCTTCCACTATTGGGTTATCACACCAAGGCAGATAAAATAACTCATATTTTAGGTTCTGAAAGAGATGGATGTTCAAATAGCTATGAAAGAGATGTAATTTATGCAAAGTTAGTATTCTAGAAATAGAGCATCATACCTTAATTTATCTGTTTCATGAATTTGGAGTGATAGCCTTCCTTAATGTTAGGCACCATTAGTGGTAAAGCTAATTCTAAACGATATTTTGACTTAAAGTTGACCTTCCTTCCTGCACATCTGTTCTATCTTCAGCCGTGCCAAAGGGTGTTTGGCATTTAGTACTATTCAGTGCCCTCTGCAGAACTGCCACCGCAGGCTTGTGTGTGGCTTTTTTTCTCAGTTCCAGGCACTCATCCTTTAAACAAAATTCTTAATTTTTAAGAAAAAATACAATGCTATTTCTGGGATATAAAGGAACAAATGACAAATCGCATTGTGATAATTCATGTCTTACTAACAAGAAGCACAGCAAGTTGAGGAAAAACTTGAAAGAAATGGTAAACAATATCAAGCATAATCTGATACTTAACGATGGCAAAGATGGGCCCTAAAATGAGTGATAAGACATCTATTATCCTTGGCTAGAAATGGGTGATAGGACTTTTCAGAATGACTTTAAACAGGATAATATGGCAATTTTAGTGAAATGGGAGTCATTCAATAAGATACGAGTGGTCAAGTGGTGAAAAGCAGGGTTGCAGAGTTTGGATGGCACAAAATATGAGAAGCCTTGTAACCTAATGGAAGTCCATGATGATTAAGAATTTTGAATCTGTACATGATTGTAAAAAATTTCTACAGTCTCATTTCCATGCAATTCCAATATTGAGTTATTTGATGAAGATTATCATGCAACCTTTAGTTAATGTCACCACTAACAAATCTATGCGCATTATTAAAGAGAGTACTTGGGTTATCAGTTAATGAATGTTTAACTGTTTGATGGATTGTCTCACAATAGTTAAGTGACTTTAAATATATGTTATCTCTACTTCCTCTTCTCAATACCTTTCATTCTCTTCAGGTGAGCTTTATTTTACCTGGAGAAGTGCAAAGTATTCATCATCTCTCCTTGAATAAAATCAGTGTTAGGACTCCTGTTTTTGCAACTTAAAAATCTTATTCACTGCCCTATAGGCTCTTTCTTTACCTCCCAGGACCTCTGGAAGACCGATTTCAAAATAATCTAAGTGCTGTATGGAAAAAAGCCATACTAGTTGTCTGACATGTGAAACCTCTGGAACTAGACTAAATGTTCCATTAAAATCCTTTACGAGAAAGAAATCCTAAAAATGTAGACTGAGTTTTTAATATTAACTTATGAATCTAAGAAGCTAGTCTTGTGGTGCTATTATGATCATATTTAATTTTTTAAAATATAGGCTCTAAACTTATACTAATGAAACAATTATTGTTACACACACACTTTTGTCTCTTTGCTAGGACAAGCAAAAGATAGAATTAGAGACAGGTAGGAAAAATAGGGCATGTTTTAATTGGGAGGCACAATCATACTATAAATGCACTCTTCTTGTGTAAACCCTACAGAACAGTAAGACAAAAAATGTTGACTCAGACTGCCTTATTAGGTGTGGGGTTGGCCCTTCTTTGATAATCATTGCCTCATTGCTCCTTTCCACAAATATCACAATTTGCAATACTTGCCATTGTTTCTTTTTGAAGGTGAAAAGCAATGTCATTCATCATTTTTTATTTTCTCGTATTTCTAACCATTGGTTCTAAGCATGGAGGGAAATAATAAGCAAGTACAGTCACAGCATGAGAAACCTGGCAAATGATCCTGCAAACATGACAATAGATTTGAGGAGGAAGTAATCAGCTGGTTAAAAAAAAAAAAACAAGACTCCACTTTAACATGAATTAATTTAAAACACTGTCTTACTCTTTATTTGCAATTTTACTGTGTGAGCGTTGGTGTGTTTGTGTGCATGTATGTGTGTACACCACTAATTGATAAAACTTCTAATTTGGAGGCAGTACTGAAGAAAATACATATAGTTTAGCATAATAGACAATTGGCATACTCTAGTATATTTCTTACAAAGATGGTTTAAATTTTGAGATAGTTGTTATCTATAAACAAATATTTTCATGTTCTATTGAAAAACTGATTGTGATAAAATATTGAGGCAGCTTGCCAAAATTTTGGTTAGGGGCAGAAAATTACACAGAAGTAACTAGAAGAACAGGACAGGGTTACCTTATTCGTGACTTAGGTAAGCAAAAACATGGATAAATGATTATAATGTGAAGAAAATTTGATTTTAAAGTGAACTAATATGTGGATATCCCTTCCAAAAACAATTTTATATAAAAAAAAGTGTTCCCATCAAAATGGGAAAAAATTTTTGCCCTCCACAAGAGTGATTAAGGTTTAATAATGAAGATCCACAAGGAACTTACACAGCTAAACAAAACAAAACAAGAAACCCAATCAAAAATTGGGGTGAAGAACTAAAAAGACACTTCTCCAAAGAGGAACTATAAATGGCCAACAGGTACATGAAAAACTGCTCAACGTCACTAGTAATCAGGGAAATGCAAATCGAATCCACAATGAGATACCACCTTACTCCAGTGAGAATGGCCCACATAAAAAAAAAAAAAAAAAACAGGCAACAAGTGCTGATGTGGATGTGAAGAGAAAGGAACACTCTTACACTGCTGGTGGGAATGTAAACTGATCCAGCCACTATTGAAAGCAGTGTGGAGGACCCTCAGACTCATGAAAATGGAACTACCATTTGACCCAGCAATCGTTCTTCTAGGAATCTACCCAAAGGAGACCTCAATATGGGTACAAAGGGACACCTGTGTCCAGAGGTTTATTGCAGCACTACTATAATTGCAAGGACATGGAAACAACCCAAATGTCCCAAAACAGATGAATGGATGAAAAAGATGTGGTATATATACACAATGGAACATTACTCATCAACTAAAAATGACAAATTAGATGAATTTATGATAACATGGACACACCTAGAAGAAAAAAGTTAAAAGGATAAAGACAGACACCAAATGGTTTCACTATTTTTTTTATTATTTTTTTTCTGTTTTTTTTTTATTTTTTTTTTAATTTTTTTATAATCAGATAGTTTATATATATATACATTTCATATCTTTGTAATACCGGGATTCACCCCCCTGGTTTCACTATTATATGGGACATGGGAAAGATAAACAAAAATCTATGAAGAAAAAATCAAAACAAGCTAACAACCAAATTCAAGTACACAATTCAGGGTGGGGGACAGGACAGAGGGGGAATGATCAGGGATGGTGGGGGGGATGAATCCCAGGGATTACAAAGATGTGAAATGTATATATATATAAACTATCTGATTATTTAAAAAAACAAAAAAGGACTCTAGTAGGCTTGTTCAAAGCAAGATTACCACAAATCCTCAATTTTAATAGAATAACTGTGAAGTGCAATAAAGAAAAATGCAGTAAAACATCGTATGTCTATACTCTGAAACAATTTTTTAAATAAAATTTTATTCATTTACAAAAAAATGTGGTAAAAAATGTGCAATAATCTGTCTTGTTTAATAATTTGTCTTGTTTAAATCATGAATCTTTGAATACTCATACTTAGACCCAAGAATTCCAATAAATATATGTTTTCTGTAATTAACCTAATTCAGGAAAAAAATTCTCAGAATATCATTTTTAATAAAAGTAAATTTGAAATAATCAAAATCCCCAAACTAGGACAATGATTATGCACTTATTGATTTAAACACAATACAGGCTAACATTCTATAACTGAAACTATCTTATGATAATATTTTTAAATATGGGGCAATTTTAGCTTATAAAATTAAAATGTATAGTTAATAACTGAAGAACTCAAATATGCACCAGGATGCCTATATAACAATGTTTGTGATAGCTGTAGGTAGAAACAGCTTAAATGATCACAAACAGCACAATGAATAAACAAACTGTGGAATGTTTAGTTGCTAAAACCCTATACAAAATATAAATGAACTGTAGTTATAAGCAATAAAATAGATGAAATAATAATCTATCACTGAGGAAAAGAAGTAGAAAATATATTAGACTTCAATTGAATGGTGATTTAACTTACAAGTGCATGCATAGATGATTTAAAAAAAATCCATAAATAAAAGGTCAGATATTATTACTACAAAGTCAAGACAATGATCACCTCCAAATAGGAACAAAGGAAAAAGAAATTAAGCCATAAAAGGGTTCTGGGATGATGTCCTATTTCTCCATTTGAGTGACGGTTCCTAGTTTATTCCTTTTAAGCTCACTATTTTCTGTACTTTTATATCTGACGTGAGAGATTTTTAAATAAGTATTTTTAAAGGAATTCAGAACATCTGAGTCCCCCCCCCTCCAAATCTGCAGCATTAGCAGAAGGTAAAAATTGAACTGGCATTTCAAGAACAGATGGAATGAACACAAGATGGGATGGAAAGAATTTCTAAAGATACAAAGCTGTATGGACAAAAAGAAGTTATGGCAATGGAATAGATCTGACTGTTTTAAATATATCAATAAAGCATTGATAAAGGGAAATTAAACTGGAACACTACAGGCAAATAAAATTCCTGAATAAACAAATTGGTTACAAAAGAAGTAATAATGATATTGTAGTTGAGTAACAGACCTGAGTTATTTCTTTGCATTCCTATGTCCCACCTGAAAAATCTCTCTATCACTTGAATACTGTGAACCACTCAACACAGACTTACTTGAGCCATTTACTCTTTGCTGTCAATGTTGCCCAGCTTAACATACCTTCTTTCCAAATCAGTTTTAAATCCACCAACTTCTATTTGTTCTGATCTTTAAGACTGTAGTTCTGCTTTGATTTCTACATACTATTGTTTTTCAGTTCCTATTTCAAAGAAAGTCCTGAAGTGTTTACATTTTCAGGTAATGGCTATATAATTCAGATTCCTGGCCTTGGTGTTTTATTTGCCTAGTGAAGACACCTTTACTGCCTGTGAAAATCAGTGCTAAATGCATTCTGCTTTCAACAGTCTATATACTTATAGATCTACTACTAGGTCTGCTCTCCAGTTAATATGTGTGTGGACAATATCCATGATTTATTTGTAGCATTTATAAAGTACAAATCATACTTGTTCAAAAAATAACATCAGGAGTAAAAAAATCAACTGCTACTTAGGTAAAGAATTAATCATCAAAGTTCCTGAATATATATTACAATTATCAAATATAGAGTAATTATTTAAAATTTAAAAGTCCATTTTCATTTTTCACTAAAACTGAACTCATACATGTTTAGACATTTATTATAAATTATCTATGAAATATACCATGGCAGTAGGACTCCTTCATAAGAAATGAAAAATCTCCAAGAGTCATTTCTAATGGTCTACAGTATTCTGTTTATTAGTTATGACTGAAAGATAGAATTTTCCTTTAAGAATGAAGAAAACTCTATAACACCAAAAAATAAAAATAAGCAAAAATCCCACTACTCCATGAATATATTTTTAAAAAATGAGTCTTTTGTTTTCAAATAATTTGTTTTTTAAATAATATTTTCCCAATAAAGCAATAAAAAAGAGGGTGGGGTAAAACAATTAAAATTAGCTTTGGGTATAAATTCTCCTTCCAGAGACTGATTTATAATGGTACATCTGTTTTCACATATTATGACTGTAATAACATTGCATTACTGAGTTTTCTTCCATGTAAATATTTATTCCAATCCAACTTTTCCCCATTCACTCCCAGGGAAGTTGCTATTGATGTGTGCTGCTTAGAGACTTCAGATTTTTGATAAGTCGTGAGTGTTGTATAATCTAGTATATGATCCAAAAGATTTATCACTTCTCAATTATTGCTTTGTATGCTGCATATTATTAAAGAATGATGTTTTCCCTCTGGTGGCTTTCAGTGCAAAACTGTAAATCAATTCCAATTTCTAAATGGGAATAAACTTTATTTACTTTATTTATCATTGTTAGTGAACTCTCTGACCACAAATAATTGGTAATTACTCAATTGTACAAACAGAGAAAAGAAAAACACATCCCCAAAGGAAAAGAAAGCTACCAAGATCCTTAGTCAAATACTATCAACTTTCTTGTGGTTCTCTCAGAGAACTGCTTTCTCTGTTTCAAGTGCACCCAGGACAGTATGGAGGCTTCTAAGTCAATTTTCCAAACATGCAGAATTCAATTGATGGATTAAGTCCCTATTCTCAATTATCAGGAAAGAGAAAAGTTACTCCCAACCACATCCTGATATTAATGCCTATTATTAGGAGTTAAAACATAGACTGACAACAAGGGATCAGGATGACAGTTCATGGGTACCATCATTACATCATTCATCATCATGTCATGGGTACCATCACCATGTCACTAAATATATATATATATATATATAATCAATAAAAATTTAATATTAAAAACAGATGCTAGAAGATGCAACCTTTAGTAAAGGGTAGGAAATGGCGTGGCCACAAGGTCAAATACCTTAAATGTATCTAGTGTAAATTATGGTATTCAAAATTAGTCTTTTATTTCTTGAAAGTCATATCTTCATGCTTAACACTACCTTTGACCTTAATTTTTTTGTTTTTTTTCTCTTTTTAAAGAATTAATTTTTTAAATTAATATATATATTTATTATATATAATATAATATATTTAAATAATATATTTAAATATATAAATAATATATTTAAATATAATATATTTAAATAATATATTTAAATTTATATATATATATATATATATATATATATGTCTCACATCTTTGTATTTCCTGGGGATTACCCACCACCATCTTAATTTGAATTGAAGCCTAGAGTCTGAGAAGAAGCCTAAACAGATTTTTTTTTTTTTTGGTCATAAGTAGTCACTTTAAGAGAAATCACAAGAGATGTTCCAATTTTCTCCATGATTTAGTTCCTTCGGGTAGCTTTGCCATCTACAAGGCTGCTGCTTCACTGTTCAGACACACTTCACTGCTACCTGCTCATGAGGCAGGTAGACAATTTGAAGTAAATGCCAGGAATTTAAGTTACAATGAAGAATTTGTGTGAGGATTAGGCAAAAACAATGTGCAATTCATTCCTCTATTAATGAGCCATTTCCCCTCTGGGCAAATTATTTCACCAGTGTATGATAATGAAGGACTTCAGTCAGACCTTTTTGACAAATTAGACATGTTGTTGGACAGGTGCCACTGTCTTATTAACAAACAGGAGGCTTTTTCAGCAGAGCGTTCTCACAAAGCAACCTGGAGAGAGAACACACAATTCCATCAGCCCCAGATTATCTGATGTGAAACTTCAGAGGATTTCCTCATGGGACCAAAAAGACAAGAAGTTATCTGGGCAATAAAAATAAAACAAAACAAAACAAAAACCCAAAGAGAACAAAGTAAGATACATTTAATTAGTGTCAAGAGATAGTGATAATTATTACACTATAAAAATGGAAATTATAATATTATTTGTATACCATTTGTTCTGATTTTTATAGTCTATGGTTCAGAAACAGAAGATTCAGAAAGAAGAATTTATCCCTTCAGTGCAGCAAAGCACTCACACTGAAAAAGTCTTTTGATATAAGTATTGTTCAAAAATACTGACCTTTCCTCCTGGTCTTTTGTTTTTCCTAACAACCAAACAAAAGTACACAACTTGGGGTGGGGGGAATGAGTGGGAGCAGCGGTCAGGGAAGGAGGGTGATGGGTGAATCCCTGGGAATACAAAGATGTGGAAATATATATATTTTTAATATATAAATTAAAAATAAAAATAATAAAGAATTGAATTGAAGAAATGGAATAAAATTTGTTTACTATTTTTGAAAAAAATTTACTGACATGTTTTATCAAACCTATCTTGATGTGATTAAAATTCTTATGCCATATGGGCCACAGGAGCATGCATTTAATAAAATCACCTTCTTTGCCATTCTTCCAGAGTTACAAGGAGACATATCTCAGTGAAGTACAAGTTCTTTCTTGCAATATCACGAGTGGAAAATGGATGATGATAGGACATAATTGAAAGTCAGAAATACCTGTAGTGTTACCATTTCAAAAAAAGATTATAGTATGAGAAAGAGAGAAGGAAACTGTGAGAATACTGTTTATTGCTTTGAGAAGTCCCACAACCAATATCAATTTGGCTGCTTCTCCCTTTACTCTACCCCATTTTATAAGATTTTATGGCTTTAATCACTTTAGGGAAGGAAATGTAATAAGAGAGCACTGTGAGTTTCTAAATAGAGAGACTCCAGTAATTCCTATGAGATCCCCACCAGGATTTTGAAATAGAGATCTCTACTACTTTATGAAAAGTATCTAGCTAAAGAGATCACATTTGTTACTTTATTATAATCAGCATTTACATTGTGCCATTCAGTATCAAATTGCTAAACCAGAAAATGAACAGTGTCTTCACGTACTTCGGCAGTCATGCAGACTTAAATTTGCATTCTGTTTTACCCATGTCTTTCATCCTAAAATTCTGTTACTATACTCATTGAGGTATTAGATACTAACTTTTTCAGCTCATAGGCTTTTCAGTTTCAAATCAAGGGTAATGGCAAATATTCTCATGTCTGGCATAAGAAAGCTAATTTCCCCCTTTTCACCTCTATAACTTTACTTGAGGATGATCTAGGAAACTGGCTCAGTTCCACCCTGGCATGTAGAACTAATTCCCAATGAAATGATGGTAAAGTGAGAGGTTTGGACAATAACATTTTATCTCTCTTCTCTGTGATATTAATACTGCTGAAAGATTATGCTAGATTCAATCTTTCCAAACTCTGAAAAACATTCTGAGAAACTGTATTATCTTCTATGATTTTTTTTCAGAACTAGAATCCCTGTTATAGGTTATCCCACAATTTCACTTGTAAATGACATTACATTTTCCTCCTCATTCACAAATTATTATGCAGATGAAAATGTAGAAAATATTTTGTAGATGACTATTAGCATACTGGTGTCTGTACTGTATTAGAGTTCTTTGTGAGGCAGGGCTATATCTCATTTATTTTACATCTCCAGCTTCTAACACCTGGCACACAGTGACAGTTCAATAAATTTGAAGGAATAAATAGATTCCAACTGAAGCTTCAAAATGAAAGCAAAAAGAACATCTATTGCTGTACCATTAGAGAGTGACAATGTTTACAAATGTAAATTGCCATTTGGGTTGTATTTGTGTTTGTCTACTTCAGCTGCAAACTATGATCACAAGAATATGGCATATTTACAAGGTTACCTGATGCTAAAATTTCAACAGTTAAAGCCCAGGTTAAAAATGAAGAAAGTATTGAAAAGACATTCATCACTAAGCTTCCTTACTGAGGTAATATGCTAATAGTAGAAAAGAAATAATTCACTGACCAACTGAGTGATGTTTCAATAGATCAGGGCACATCAATAAAACTATTAAGTAAATATATATTTTATACATTTTTAGAAATATTAATTTTAAAGTCCTCAATAGTAAGACATATCAAGTTACTTTATACCATACTGTAGAAACTATTCACCTACTAACTTTGACTTATGTTTATACAAACTCTATTGCAGTGACCATCGTTGCAGATTGTAATCACTAACAATGTGAAAATTAATTCAAGAAATGATATGATAGGTACCACTAATCAAACACCCATGTTTGAAACTGTTCAAATCACTCACTCCTTTTAGAATCATAATCCTGAATCCAGTTATTTGCCTCAGGTCACACATTAAGGGAGTCTACAACTTAAAAAGTTGTATCACCTACACAAACATTATGCAACTCTAAATAATGGATCCCCCTTTATAGAAGTAAAGGCAACCCGAGTAATCCCATCTACAACTGAGAAAACTATACTGTGTTACTTTAAGTACAATTTAAATGGAAATGCCTCTTGTATTTTCTTTCAGTTTATGATAGGCTGACCACTGACCTGAAATAGTTTTCCTTGCATAATTCTTTAATCACTTTGACAGGTTATTTGTCTTGGAAAGAAATTTAAGGCTATAAAGGAAGTCACTGTGATGAGTGATTTGACTGTGATGAGAGCACCATACACCCCCCACCCACCATGAGTCCATTGTCTCCACTGAAAGGTTGCCACACCTACAGGGTGAATTTTGTCATTAATGACCTTATTTCTTACAAAAAAGGAAAGTAATTAGAAACACACATAAATTATTGTTTGCTTTTTCAAACTTTATAGTCATCTAAATAAGAATTTCCTCTCATAACCATGTAATTTTGCTGTCTCTTAACCATTTTTAATTAAAAATATCTTATGAATTGGTATTACATTTTATATATAGTAAATCATGATAGAATTTATATTAAATCACAATCATCTTTTAATCACTTCTTCAATGAAGTGCAGTATGTAACTATAGACCTCTTAAGATAAGAACAATGCCCAATTTACTTTAAAACTATTTTAAAGTCATTTTTAAATCTGCCTGATACGTATCTCTTAATCTTCCATCTACAATTCTTTTTCTCACTGAAAACACTTTAAAATTTGTTTTAGTTAGGATCATTTTCTAGCAGACACTGAACAAGGTGTTATTATCACATTGTCCCATTGATTAAATGACTTGATCTTTCTATCTACTTATCTATCTATATAAAATACTGCTGGGTGCAAAGAAGTTCAATAAATGCTGGCTAATAGTTTTCAATTTAATCTGCAAATCTCTAATAACATCTGACCTGGTGGGTGTTACTCTCCACACCAAACATTAGGAGACAGTGCTCAGAGAGGTGAAGCAATTTGCCCAAAATGACCCAACCAGGATGTGGTTGAAGATAAGTCTGTCTTCTCTTATGCAACCACTTACCTTTGTACCTGATTTTAGAATGTTTTTGGAATGTATTTTCCATCCTTTCAAAAATATATATGCACTGAAACTATAGAAACCAATATTCAGTTCAGCCATATGGCAAATGGAGAATCCACATGTACAGTAGAATATTGACTAGTTTACTTTGGGGGAGTAAAGTCAGTAGGATAAGGAACACAGGAAGTGGATATTGCTGAAAACTAAAAGACAAACCAATCCTATAGTTTGTGTGGCCTAGGCCACATCACAAACCATCCAAGGGCCTTCATTCCTCTAGCACATTTATTAATTGTATGTTTTATAGGAGGTACTGTGCTGACAATGGACAGTAAAGCAAAGACAGATAAATCAGAAATACTAAACGCCCTAGTGAAGTTAATGAGTAGCAAAGAGGATGCTAAGCTAGAGACATGGCTTCAACTTTAAATCTTCAGGAAGCAGTAATTGCAGTTTTTTTATTTTCATATTATATTTTTAGATACACCTAATGCTATTCATAATAAGAAAATGCATAATGAATAAGTAGATATTGTTCTAGAAGTATAATTATAATTTAAAAAAAAATTTAAATACACTAATATGATTCATCACATTGATGGGTTAGAAACAAAATACCAGATGGTCTTAGTAGATGCAGAGCAAAAATCCATAAAATGTTATCATTTCTACATGACAAAAACTCAAAGCTATATTCAGTAAAGGACTTAGCCTAATAAAATGCATTCACAGAAATTTCTGAAGCAGTCATTCTCAAATTTTATTATCTACATGCAAATTCAACTTGTGGGTTTATTAAAACATAGATTTCTTAGTCATCCCCTTTCTCTCAGGTTTCTGATTCAGTAGATCTGGGTCATGATTTAAAATTTTGAATTTCTTATATATTTCCTGGTGATGTTAATCTTATTACTCCAGAATACTCTTAATTGCAAAATGGCAGAAGCATTCATAATTAAAATGAGTTAATCATTGATAGAACCGGAATAGGATAATGAAGTTCAAAAAAATTAAAACAAAAACACAGATTTTTTTTATTGGTAGGAATTATAATTTTACAGATCACACAGATAATCCAAAATATTTATTTAATAAATAAGAACATGTAGTGTATGAATATGTGTTTTACTGTTTCTAGGTGCCATTGAGAACCTTCTAAAAACTAAACATATTTTCCCTAAATTTGCTTTAATATTTATGAGTACTTATCAACTAAAAAAAGAGGTGTAAGATCTAAATGTAGATTAAAAAAACTCAAATTTACTAAAGAATGCAAAAGATGATCAATGTAAGTGCTGGGGAAATAGAAAAATTAATGATGTAATTAACCTATCGTTAATTAATACATTTTAAAATAATATCAACAGGGTTTTTCATGGGATATTAACAAATTTTTATTAATATGGAAGAATATAGAAAATAGAAATCCCCAAAACAATTGTTATCAAATGACTTGGAGAAGAAATAGGAGGCTATGAATAAATTAGAACTATGGGTATAGTCAGTTAGGTCAATGACCCAGAATAGAGAGTTCTTTCACTCTCTCTCACTCGCTCTTTCTCTCCCCCCATGCGCTCTTGTAATTCAATATGTGAGAGAATGGTATTACAATGTGTTGACTTTATGAATGAATAAGAAGTGATAGGAAAAGATTATATCAAAGAAAAGTATGTTCTTTTTATGAGTATTGGTTAGCAAGGGATTTCTTACATATAAAACATTGATCACAACTTTATTATTATATGTTCAATGCAAGATAATACTCTACCTCTCAGATTTATAATTTTTTTTATAGTCTATAATCCCAGGTTTAGAATGGCCATGGAAAAAATATCTCATTCTAGTGGGAGCCAAAATGGGCACAGATATTTTAGAGATCAGCTTAGCTATGTCTGCTGTGTATATTCAAGAGAAATATTAATATTTGTGTATATATATATGAAGATAACTGTAAGGCTTTCAATGGAGTAAATAGGAATAACAAATAAAATGCAATAATTTAAGTTTCTATCAACAGTGATGAATAAATTGTGGAAAAACATAATGAAAAATATACAACTATCTGCACTGTCGAAAATACTTGATTTTGAACAAGGTCAAAAAAGATAAATGCAAAGATGTGAACACTTGTGTTTTGAAAATCTACAGTATAATACAAAATATTTAAGGTTTACTTATTGACTTCAAAATAGTGGTACCATTTGGGAGACTGGAGGTTACACTCAGTTTATCCATCTGTATTATCAACACACTGTAGCGTCATAACAATTACATTTTCTGCCAGCTCATCATGAATGCATGTTAGCAATGAGTCTAGTGATTTAAACAAATAAATAGTGCCTTTCTTCTTTATTGATGATAATGACTCAAAACTTTTAAATAGATCTCAGCACATTACTCTTAAAAGATTTTGGGGGAGTAAACAAAACAAATCAAAATCCTTCCATAACTACTAAAGTTGGCAAGTTGTCTTGATTAAAATAGTTACCATATTGTGATTAACTTCTGGTAATTGTATTAATCAAACTGCAAGAAAATGCCTTTCCCTTAAAGGAAATATTTGGTTTCACAAGCCTGTAAATCTGTATTACCTCTTAAGTCACAGGTTCAAACTGTAATCCAGTACCTGGTTCACAGTAATCAACTTCAGATAAATCAGCTGGAGTGGAGTCACTTGGCTATCCTCTCTAAGAGACACCGTTAATATTAAAATACTCAATGGCACCTGTTTAGCATGTTTGTCTTCATACACTATTTCCAGTTTCTTTGTAAGTTTGCCAAGTGTTTTCAAATGAGTCCCATGAGAAAATGACCTATCAGTAATTTTTTTCTGCATTTTCTCAGGCTGATAGGAGAACAGTTCTTTGATCCTGCTGAGGGCGGTACTTCTTAGTTTTCGAAGTACAGAGAAACTTTATGCTTGTGCAGTTAGGCAAAGCTTTGTGCCAGCACTGGATATTTGTAAGTCTTACATAAAGCTTTCATAAAAACTGAAATCATGATCTGCAGGTTGGAAGACTAAGTCTCAATGTTTTCATTAAAATTAAAGTAGGCTCTTTTCAGTTTTGTCCCTTGAATTGGCAGTATTTTGCTCTTTTCCATAATTTTTCTCAACTAAATCTTCTCTTGTAATTTTCCTCCTATCTGTAATCTAAACATGAACAGAAAATAATTATCACTGTTTCACAGAGAATTGTTTCCATAATTTGAGGTAAAATCTCCAAGTAATAAAGTCATTCTTTACAATGAACTAAAACAAAAGTTATCATTCTTTATTCTTTCTGTCTTGGAGTAGTGGGAAAACAAATGCCATTTAGAAGTGCCATGCCCTGAGAGGATGGAAAACATTAGAGGAATGGTGTTTCACATCAGGAAATCTAGGGAGGAAAAATACCTTCCTCTGGGATGGTGTTAAGTTTCTTTTTCCAAAGAGGGCAAAGTTCCACTAATTAAGATGAAAGCAAAGCCAGGATGCCTGTGACAGCAGTAATGTTCATTTATTTATTTTCTCCTGGAAAGAGAAATAAATATAGCAAATTAATTCTATTTTTTGGTTGGATTTTATATACTGATTGAATGTCCCTGCATTTTGAATATCTTTGCATTTAGATATGAAGCAATTTCAAATAAAAGATTTAATTATCTGACTCTGGTTCAATATAACATTATTGGGAATTTGTTTCCTGTCTGAAATATGGCTATTATTTTTTGTCTGCCTTTGAGAATAGTTACAAAAACTAGCTAGTGAGAGCAAAAGAAATGGTATGAGGGAGGAAAATCTAAGGGGTAGATTCTTTTAGAAAGTCTACTGAAGTAGGCTTTAGGTAGAAAGTCACTGACATGCAATCATTAGGTGAGAAAAGGGTAAGTTCCATCAGGATGGACAGGTACACTTGAAAATTCATTTTTCTTTCTTAAAAGATTAATAAAATGGTGCCAGACCAACACACACACACACACACACACACACACACACACACAGAGTTTTTGACAAATTCCAAGTAATAGCCTTCAAACTTTGTTTTAGATAGCAAAATAGTAAACTCAAAATATAATTTCTAACTAATTTTTAAGTCACTTAAAGTTACATTTTCCAAATTTACTAACATATAGTTATGTATAACATTATTTAAGATATAAATATCTGTTGATTTTATGTACATATGTATATATATTAGTAATCATTTTGCTGTGTGTGTGTGTGTATATATATATAGCGACCACCTCCATCTTGTCACATAATTATCATTTCTTTTTTGTAGTGAAAACATTTAAAATTTATTTTAATTTATATAATACAGTAATTTAATATATATAATATAGTAATACCTATAATCAGATATATAGTATAGTAATAATATCTATAAACACCACATTACACTTATATCTCCAAATCTGTTAATCTTATTAACAGGAAGTTTCTCCCCATTTGGCCCCCCACCCCCATGCATTGTTCTATTTTTCTGAATTTGTTATTATTTGATTCTGCATGTAAATGACATCAAAGAATATTTTCTTTCTCTGATTTAGGAAGTTCTTTAATTGCTTCAAGCCTTGATTTCCCAAATGTAACATAATGTTTCCACATTAAAATATAATGATAGTAACAAAATATCACTCCTGTGAAGCTATGAAACAAAAACTATAGCAAGTATGCCCTACCTCACTCCCCAGGAAATACTATTTGTTGCTACCACCTGTGAGTGTTTTGTACACAATTATGTTTTATGTAGATATAAGAAGTATTCAGTTTGTTTTATTATCACTGTGTAATATTTAAATAAATTACAAAAACTCAAAATCCAAAGTTCATTTAAATCAATCATTCCCAAGGTAAAGGTGAAGAGACCTTATTTAAGTGCTATATTTAAATGCAGATAAATTTTGACTTAATTATTATATATTCTTATGTTTTTAAAAAAGCCAAAAAACTGATTTGACAGGAATTATCTCAAAATAGACAGAAATATTCATATTTACTACTTCATATGAAAATATAAGTTGTATATTCATGATTTACATTTTTAAAATGTTTTATGAGTTTTAAATTTTAAATGAGAATAAAATTTGATCTAAAATATAATTTAATTTTTTCATTTCACATAGTAAGTCAGGTATGACCAATTCCTCAGAGAAAATAGAATGAAGTCTCCCTTTATTCTAATGTGTATATTATTCAAAGAATAAAAATAGATTATTTTTATAACCCATCATTCAGGTTAAGTAATATAACACGGCTCCTATCTTAGAAGCTTCTGCATGCCCTTCCAATTGAATTTCCTTCCCACCACATAGAAGTAATCATAATCCTACCCAGAGATAAACATTTTCTTCCTGTCCTTAATTGTTTCACCTTCTATGCATTTGTATTTAAAGAGCATATTGTTTAACTTCACTGTTCAGCATGACATTAAAATGGAATCATGTTGTATATGCATTTTAATCTCTCACTTAATACTATAATAGAATTCTTCCATGTTAGTATGTATAGTTATATTTGTTCATTTTCTTTTTGTGACAATTACTTATGAATATATCATGCTTTTATCCAGGGCAGATAAGATGAAGATTCTGGGTCTATTAGATACTCAGAGCAGATCTGAAATTACTTGCCTACATTTCAGGGTAAGCCAGAATAAGAATTTTTCTTAAGTACAGACCAAGGATAGATTTCCAAAGTCTAATCTATTTTGCTAAACATTTACATTTTTACCAGTTCTCTGAATGGACAGTTGTATAATATAGGGATTTTAATTGTGTTTCCCTTTTTACTAATGGAATTGATCACTGTCTCATAGTTTATTGTCTGTTAATGCTTTTCTTTGTGTAAAGTACTTCTACCTATTAAGAAGGCTGTTTCTTATCCCTTTATGATTTTTTTCACATCTCAATAATTTATTCTACCAACTACATGTGGTTGCAATAATCTTTGCCAACTCTGTAACTTCTATTTCAGCTTCCTTAGAGTATCATCTGGTAAAGTTCTACTTTGTTGTAGCTAAATTTATTGATCTTTCCATTATAGTATATGCATTGCTTCAGAAATCTTATAGGAATATGGGAGCACAACTGATTTTTATAGATTAGGTCCTTAACCTGTCACTTTGCTGTACTAATTTATTGTTTCTAATGGTTTTTCTAGTGGTATTAATACCATTCTCTGCAAATATTGAGACCATCTCTATAGATAGTAGTAGATTTATTTTTTCTTTCCTTCTTTCATGTTTGGATTACTTTATATCATTTTCTTGCTTAATAGCTCTAGATACAAATTCTAATACTATAATGTATAGTAGTAGTGAAATTAGACAGTCTTGTACCACATTTAAAAATAAAATCTTTCTTTTTATCATTGAGAATGATATGGGCCATAAAAGGTTTTATTTATGGTTAGATATTTTCTTTATTCATTTCTGAGGATTTTTATCATAGATGGTGATATTTATCAAATGCTTTCCTTGAATCTATTAAGATCAAGATTTTTATCTTTCCTTTTATTGAGGATTTTTGTCTTAGATGGTAAACTTTATAAAATGTTTTCTTTAAATCTATTGAGGTCATGATTTTTATCTTTCCTTTTGTTGATGTGATGAATTACATTGATTGATTTTTCACATACGAACCATCCTTGTACCCTTTGGATAATCCCACTTGATCATGATATAAACCTTTAAAGACTTTGTGAATTCAGTTTGCTAAATTTTGTTGAGGATTTTTATCTATATTCACCAGGAATATTGATTTTTAATTTTCTTTTTTTGTCATGACTTTGTCTGCTTTTGGATTCAGAGTAATGTTGTTCTCATGAAATAACTTTGGAAGTATTCCATCTTTCTTAATTTTGGGGAAGTTTCAGGAGGAGAGGCGTCAGTTCACCTTTGAAGGTTTAGTAGAACTCACTAATGAAAGTATTTTGTCCTGGGCTTTAGTTTTTTGGGAGAGGTGCTCTAGTTTTTCATGAAGTCATAGGACTCCCAAGGTGCAGCACCTGTCTGGTTAACTTTCAGATTATTCTCCCATGAGTGAAATAAGGTACCTTCTCTGTTGTCATCTTTAAGAGTAACTTGATGACTTGGGGATTTTATATTTCTATGTAAACATTTCATTCATTTTTCAAAATTCTGTTAAAATAATATTTTAAAGCACTGACTCATATAAGTGAACACATTCACATACCCATTTATCCATATTATGACTATATTACATTTGTCTAGTTTTTCTTAAAATATATCTTAATGAGAATGTCTCATCTTTCCATAGATAATTTGAACATAATTTGCTAAATTTATTTTAGTCACTTTGTTTTTATACTAATATAAAGGTATTTTTTTAATATTTGTTTTAAACTCACTGCTGCTACTATAGTAGAAATGTAACAAATTACTGTATATTGATTTTACAGTTACATATTTGTTTTTATTGCTAACAACTGATTCTTTGAGGACTTTTTATTCTTTGGATATGCTACATGTCATCAGCAATTAATGATTTGTTTACTTCTAGCCCATTTTTGTAGCTTTTCTTTATTTTCCATGTCTTGAACTGGCTCAGATATCCAGTAAAATATTAAATATAAATGGTGATAAATTTTCTTTTCAGAGCCTTTTACAAAGTTTTAGTTACTTACTATTAAGTATCATTACCCATATAATAATGAATGCATTCAATTGTATATTATGTAATGTTTCCTTTAAATCTATTGAGGTCATGATTTTTATCTTGAAGATGGCTTGAAGACATATTTAGATGATATTCAAAATAGCTTTTATAGTCAGTCTACTCGTATTTACTAATTGTTTCCTCTTCTAATGTAACAGAATCTCCTCACAGACTTCTTCTACACTTTCCTGCCCTGTCACAGTCATAAGTGTGTGTGTGACTAGGTTCTGGCCAACAGATTTGGTTTATATGATGATGCTAGTGTAGTGAGTATTCACATGGGCATAGTGAGTATATAATTTTTTAAGAAAATATCCTTTACTTGTTAGTGTGGATAATAAAATAAGCAATAAATGGCAGCATATGAATCAAAATTGTTATACAAAAGACCCAGAGCAATTGAAGCCATATTCAGCACTTGATATGTATATGTGTATATATATGTATATATGTACATATATATCATTATCTTTTAGTACAATGATGGTATTTTGATAATACTATTCACCTTTTAAAGAGAGTTAACCCGATCCACATTTCATGTAAAAACCAGTACAAGTTCATAATTAGTATTAAAAAAAAATCTAAATAAAAGATATGTAATTATAGAAAATAGATCTTTGGAAATAAAAGTTACTTTAGATAGTTATCACGGAAAATTTTAAGTATCTTAATTTTAATTAGATGAAATGAACCAATGTGTTATGGGAATATTCTTAAAACTTCCAAGCATTTTGTTTCATTTTTTTCTTCAGATTTCAAAATAGCCAGGAGCAACACCAGAACAACTGAGATGATCAGGCTTTACACTTTTCTTTCCAAGGTGTACTTGTCCTTCTAAATCTCAGATCTGGGAGATTTCTAGTTTTTCCACAAATTGGAGAGACTTTTAACTTTAGGTGTATAATCTCTAGTCCATTCTGAGTAATAAGGTTGAGTTTAGGCAAAGATAGAAAAAGCTCTCCATGTAGAGTTTATTCTCCTAATAAGTAAAATCAATCTAATTTGAAC
The DNA here is from genome assembly GCA_004024945.1 of Uropsilus gracilis. Taxonomy (NCBI): domain Eukaryota; kingdom Metazoa; phylum Chordata; class Mammalia; order Eulipotyphla; family Talpidae; genus Uropsilus; species Uropsilus gracilis. The sequence goes on along the minus strand of PVHY01004388.1, from coordinate 34,731 downwards.
CTCACAGACAGCCTTTGAAGAGAAAATTGGTTTCAAATGATGAAAGCAGGGTGTAATATTAGATGTAATTAGTTAAAATTTTCCTCATTTCTTCCCAGCTGGGGTTATCTCTGGGGAAGGAGGTGAACAGAATTTGCACTAGACCACACATTATGAAGACTACTTATATAAACCTGTAAGATTTGTCCCATTGGATTGATTTGGTGAGGATTACTAAGATGGTGACATAGATGTTAGAGTGGCAGTATGGGCGAGTAAAGAACACTGGTCTAGAAGCCAAAGATATTAAAAAATCAACTAGATCCTATTCCTATTATTATCATGAATTATTATGAAATCATATTTCTTCACTTCTAAAATGGGGTCATTAGAAGGCCTTAGCACCTTGGCAATTATTAGCAAGAAGCAATGGAATAAAGGAGAGTTTTATAAACTAAAAAACACAGATACATATAGAGGATTATGTGATCACTTCAATCACCTAGATAAAGACTCTTCCAGGCAGAAAACTGTCTGTGGAACAATTATATATATATATATATATATATAGACACTTGTAAGTAAATATAAAAATAAATACATAATATATAATATAATATATAATATATAATATATGGTAAATACATAAGTCCATGTGATTGGTTATTTTGTGGCAATCAGTTGTATAGTTCCAATTCTAACTTTCAATTCCAACTTTAATCCTCTAAGTTCTGGGGCTAAGTTCAATATGACCTTTTCCAAACAGCCTCTCATATGAACTTCAGTGAAATGCTGATATTTATGATCTGGTAATTGTCTTACTGCTAAAAATAAACATGCCTATCATCCTCACCACTGATAAAAATGAGAGCTTTTTTTTACTAAACAAAGAGCTACATATCTTTCTTGTTGAGTTTACTTCTTGACTATGAAAAGATTATTTAAACGGTATTAGAAAAGGGACTGAAACCCTTTTTAGTTGATTTAAAAATACATGAAAGGTATTGGTAGGTACTCATATGTTGGATTGAATGAGACAAAAATGGAAGTTAAAACTCAAAAATGATCCTAAACATCACAAATGAACTTTTTAAAAAGGTTTCATAATACATATGAGTTATTGTAGGAAAATTAGAATACATGAAAAAGAAAGCTATAATCATTTATAACAAGAACACTGATTACTTTCAGAGTTAGCTATTTATTAATGTTTCAAACCACATATTCTTTTAAAATGTTTCAGGAGGAGAATTTTTTAAAAGAACCATTTGAGTTCTAGGGAATTCCTTCACAATTCCAGGAGAGATTTGACATTATCTCCATTTTATAAAGCAGGAAACTAAAACTGAGAGAAGTCAAGTCATTTGTTTGTAGATTTATAAACAGCAAAGTAGGACTGTGATTCAGGCAAAGTAATTTCAAACCCAAAGATGCTAAAAAGAAAGCCAGTATGCAAAATGACACCAAAAAGAGGACAGAAGAGAGAGTTCCTTCCTTCCTCCCTGAGAGAAACAGTAATAACACATGGAACAATTCTCTCTTGAGAAATTCAGAAACCATTAAGAGACTCCTCTTTACTATGCAAGTACAAAGCCAGATGCATTAAAGCTAGTGGAAAAAGTCTAAGAAGCTCTCTCACATAGAAGTTTCCTGGAAAGAAAAAACTATTATTCTTTCTTTTTCTATTTGCTGTAGGACTGACTGCTCATATCAGAAGGCCGATGGGGTCTAGTATGATCTTGATGTCTCAGCCCTAGAGAGAACAAAAACAAACAGAAAAAGGAAAGAGATTGGTGGCTTTTAAGGGTGCTCAGAGGAACCAAGGTGGAGTACAACAGAGACCAATATGGTCTCCCCCTCAGGCAAAAATGGTTAAGTATGGATCGTGTCCAGGCTTTTAGGTTTGTCCAACAGACTGTCTCAGTCTCATGCATCTCAGAGTACTAATGAGACCCACTTTATTTTTAGCTATAAGGAATTAAAAAAGAGCCAGGTGGTGTGCTGTTCCTTTCCAGTATCTGAAGTATACAGTAGACAGAGGCAAATGTAACTCAGAGGCCACTCCTTAGGGAAAGAAAAGAATAATGCATGTGTCCAGTTCTCCAGTTGTTTGGGGGACTGCCTGAAGGGCTGGTTTCTCTCAATTCCTCTGTGGGGCAGTGACATGTCCTAGTATACTCCTGAATGGGGGGTAGGGTTGAGAACAGAAAATCATTGAGCAGCATGCCACTGCTTCAGAGGATCCACATCATAGCAGACAGACATCAGAGGGAGCAGCAAAGAAACAAGCAAATCCCTCTAATTAGGAATCTATGTGCATAAATACAGAGAAGATACATCCACAGAAAAGGGATGAGAAATGCCAGTATCCTGAGCTGGACTGACAGGTAGCTTTCTTTCTCATCGTGAAAACAGGTCATAAAGGATAGGAGAACAGACAATTACTTCAAATGCATAGACACCAACTCCAAAGTACCAGGAACAAAAACAGCAGAAAATAGTTCAATCAAATGAACAAAATCTACAAAACTAATCAAAAGAAACGCAAATACATAAACTACCTAAGAATTACAAAGAAAAAAGAAGAAACTCAAAATCTCTTATAAAGATGTTCAATGAGCTTTGGATAATAATGCATGAACAAAGGAACTTTTTCATCAAAGAAAGAAATATTGTAATAAAAGAAAGGAAAGAAAGGGGCGAGGATGAGTGAAAAGGGAAAGGGAAGGGAAAGGAGGGGAGAGGTAAGTAGAGGAGGGGAAGGGTAAGGAGGGGATGAGAGGGTAGAGGAGGGAAGAGTAAGAATAGGATACTATCTTCAAAAAAGGTAGCAATATTAGTTAAGAAAGATGTAATAGAAGATACTGGTCTTCATGTATTCGTGAGTTTAAGTGAAATGATATAATGAAAGTAATGATTTCTGTCATAGATAAACTGATATAAATAAGAGTTCCTATAGCATATTTCTACAGCATAATATTAAAAAATATTATGAATATTTTTGTAATGAATATGAATAAAGATGCAAACTTATGAATAAAGATGCAAACCCTTCAAATATTAAACAATTTGCATTCATTCACACATTTAGTCTTTTCAATCCCAGTGCAGGGTGTTTGAGAGATCAGAGCCTATCCTGGCAGGTAGCTCAGGGTGCAAGGTTGACCAGGATACCCTAGCATTGCAGGGCTCATTCACACACTTACCCAACTTTCTCAGACTAGAACAATGTATGAACCAAATATGACTGTCTCTGGGATATGGGAGGAAATCAGAGAAAATGCATATCATCTGGAGACATGGGGAGAATGTAAAAATTTCACATAGTGATCCTGGCAAAAACTGATAGGGTTTTCCTCAGTACTATAATGATGTTTAACAAAATGAGATTATTGAAGGACCTGTTGTATTTTGAAACTGCTGAATACTGTGAGGATGAATGGAATCTCAAAGTTCAATGAGCACTCAGTTCATATGTAATAATGACAGAAAGTATTCAATATAAATGGTTAATGGGTACAGCAAGTCTAGCTGGCAACAGTTGGTGTCTAAGGTGGTTGCTAAAGCTTTCCTGCTATATTGAATTCTAAAGAACAATGTACATTCATAAGGTGAATAAGGGCATTCAAGGCAGAGGAAACACCAGGTATAAAGCTGAAAAAATATTTAAAAGCTTAGCTAATTATGGAATTTGCCAAAAGTTTAGATGATTTGGAGTACAGGACAGAAGTAGAAGAGTGACAGAAAGCATGATAGTCAAAATTGAAAGTCTTCAGAATCTAAGTTAAGAAATTTGGTGGAAACAGATACATAGTTTTAAGTTAGAAATACTCCCATCTTCTCTCCAATCCCAACTAAACAGGAGGACTAAAACCAACAGCAACAAAAGATCTTGGTCATTTTTATCCATTGTGTAGATCAGTACAAGTAAGAATTATACACATCTGTCAAATTCTAGACAATACAGTTGAACTCCTCAGGTAGAATTAATCTCTCATTTTGTGTATTTCACAGTCCTTTATTATTTTATACTATTTTTCACATTTAACTTTATATTCTTAATATAACTGAACTACCCTGTTTCCCCCAACTACATTTTTAGTCCCTTGCTAATTTCTGCAACCACCATTTTGGTTGGACGAATAATTTTTTTTCAGATTTTATAATCCTTGATCCTTATTGAATAAATGCATAAAAATCTTTCATAATATGTTTAATTTTAGTTAAAAAAAAAAAAGAACATCGTGTTTGGTTACTGACACTTAATCCTTTGTTTTTCTTAGACTTGAGTCAGCAGAAATGTGAAGCCCTGCAAGTCTGCCTATATTTCCAGCTTTTGTGATCATTGTTTATTTATGCCTGTGAACTTTCTCTTAGTTGTTCTTTTACAGCTTGTGTATTTGTGTACCATTCACCTGTGTAGAAGAGATTCAGTTGCATAGAAGAGAGCCTGCCTGTCCTAAAGAAACTGTTTAGATAGACTTTGGAATTATGGAAAGAAAAGACAGTTCAACATAAATATCTGGTGTTTTTTATGGGTAACCAACTGATTTTTTTTTTCAGGGTAATCTCTACTCCACTCTGACTGCTAAACCGGATAGAACTGCCCCATCGTTACAGAACTTCTTACATAAAAGGCTATGTTTTTCTTTGCTCCTTACAGGTTTAATTATGGAGTAAACCTCAACAACAGTATGCCAAACCACCCAATGAACTGAGTGTGGAAGAAAGGAAATTTCCAGCATTTTAAGTGCCAAAGGGCTAGAACAAATACATGAATTGAGTCACAAGCCAGGGTCTGGTGGGAATATGGAGCTCAGGAGTAGAGAAGAACAAAGATTTTTATCTTCGTTGCCTAAAATTTTGATTTCCCTTGTGTAATTGTCACATCATACATTTCCTACTAGAGCACATATATGAATTTTACCTTGTCATCATTGAAAACTATTTTTAGATTTATAGTGATAAATTTAAAAATATATTGTTTCCATAATCATAAATCTACATAGTTAATAGTTAAAGATACTCAATTTCAAAGTTACATGTATACAAAGCTTTTGATAATCATACCTGTTTTAGGCAATTTTTTTTAATTTGGTATATGTTAATGATGTTTTGGTTTCACTAGGGGATTAGTATAATATATTATATCTGACAGTATTCATTGCTAGAAATGCTGATTAAGCTCTGGAAATATTTGATCAAAAATAAAGTCAGTTTATTATTTTTCATGAATTTTGAGGGTTTCAACATTTCAATTTGACGCTCAACTAGCTATGTGACTCAAGGAAGGTACAATATGATGGGAGAGAGATTGTCTCAGATAATTAGTTTCAGATTCCACAACGGCAAAATTTCAGAAAGAGTTTTTAAAACTCTGATGCTTATATATTAACCTCTGATAAAGTATATGAATAGGTATAAACAGATATATTTCTTGAAAAATATATCCTTTTCATTGTCCTTTTGGTAGCAACAAACTCAATGTAATTTAATTTTTTATTTTGTACATCTCTTTACGTCAGACTAAAGCTAAAATTAAACTCCTTTCATGGGTTCCATATTTTCAAAGAAAATATAACTTTACATCTGATTTGCCTTTGGGGATTTTCTATATATGCTGTCAATACATATGCAGCAACCTTTTGTTAAAAGGAAAATTATATATTGTAAATAAAAATATTAAACTATAATGATTTTTTCAAATATTTCTTTAATGAAAAATATGTATTTTTTTGTAATATTGTCATTAAGTAAATGTTTAGGTGAAACAGAAATCCCCATGACTGCTGCTACTGTGGGGTATGAATAGGTTTAAAGGCCCAACTCCAATGGCCTTGGTCTGGCCTCCCTCAATCCATGGGCCCTCACCTGCTGGTGAGTAAGGTCTGAATGCACAGGCTGGGTTTCCCTTTCTATCCACACTAGTATTGAAAACTGGAGCTTGACTGTGTTCATCAGTCAGCTGGAACTGTAAATGGACCCATCAGCCTAAAAGTCCAGGGATACAAGTGGAGGCTCAAGAGTTTAGGATTCAGTCAGAACTTCAGATTCAGATCAGCAGAACTTTCTCTTGGAAAGAGAACTTTGTAGACAGACTTTTCAGGAAGACTCCTGCAGACCTCTGGGAAGAGCTTCATAGACCATCTTATTCCTTCGAGACATCACATCTGATCTTCCCCACAAATCGCAGCCTAACCACTGGTCCTACAACCCACATCACCTGCTCACTTGGCTGGTGTCTCACGGCTGTGACACTGGCCTGTTGTGTTCTAAGACTGTGAACCCTGCTGACCTGCATCCCAGACCCTATGGGTGTGGGGTTCCCCTGCTTCCATGGCCTCTGCGGTTGACAAGCCCAGTTTTCCAGTAGGTGCTGTTGGCCACTTTGGTGCTTCCTCAGCAGCATGGCCTGGGAGTACCCCTGCTGCTTTATAAGATAAGTCTTGACCTGCTGCTGGCTGGCACACTGCTAGCCCCAGGCCCTGGTTGAAGCGATGGTGCCATTTTGAACAGAGACCATCATTTCAGACATTGGATGCCATGAACATTGTCTGGATTGTCCTTAGAAATGCTTACCTTTTTCCCCAATCGTCTGTTGTAAATAAACCCCTTGTTGCCCAGAGGGATGAGAATTCACAACCCCAGCTTTGGTACTGTTTAAATCTATTCTGTTTCATAGGATGACTTAAGGTTCCTTTCTCTTTTACTTTGTGTGTGTGTGTATGTGTGTGTGTGTGTGTGCTCTGTGAGAACTGGCATTATAGAAACTTTTCTTTTAAAGAGGTCTTAATTCTAATAAATTTTATATTGAACAAACTTGGAAACAAATGATATGAACAGAGTTAAAGATGGAAACTAAAAGTAGGAGTTGAAACGTTTGATAATCAGTGCCAACAACTAAGACACAGACCATGAAAAGGATAATAGTCTTGGGAAGATGGTGAGCTCAACAGAAGTGAAATCATGCAATAAAGCCAGTGAAGAGGAAAAAAGACAGAAAATCTAAGTGTCTATGTTAACTCACTGATCCTGACACCAATCTCCCCTCCTCCAAATGCTAGATAGAAGACTGGTTTCAAAAGTGATGCTTCAATGCTAATCTGAAAGATGGAACCTCAGTACAGGGGAAGCACATAACACCTTATTACTTAGATCATCCCTTGGGGTTAAAAGAGAAAGTATAATGTAACATACCCCATAGCCAGAGGATAAACAGGCTTGGGTTACCAGTGCATTATTTGGCCACCTTCATCAGAAACATAAACCGTCTCCACAAGTTTAAGATAAAACAGAAGAGGCCTGATCATTTGACTCAAACAAAACCATCTTAAGTGCAACTGCTATCCTCCCTCCTGACAGGGCATATGACTCTGTCCAGGCCTGATGGAGACTGTATCTCAAAGGATTACAGCTGATTTTTCTGAAGCTGCCCTTTTCTCTTACATACTCATTAATATGATCATCTTGTTTTTATTGAAACATGATAAAAGTTGCATAAAATCTGAAAATGGTAACTGACATGGTGAAATTCTGCCAGTAGCTGTACCACCCTGAGACAAGTCCTGAAAGGTAATAGCTCTGTGGGATTTGGCTGCCTCTTGAAATATTTCAAGTAAGTTCCCACAGCCAAGAAGAAACAGATCAATCTCAAGGATTTTTGCAGTCTTTTTCTTTCCTGCATGTGAAAATACAAAGATAAATGTACATAGTACAGTTGGATCATAAAATTTGGTGGGTTATTTTTACTGAGATGGTCACATATCTAAACATGAAAAATGACTTTGGCACTTTTGTTCCTTATCGAAATATTACCAGTACTTATTTCCTTCCCTGTAAATGTTTTATACCCCGCCCATTCTTTGACCCAAATGAATCTATTCCAGGCAAGCCATGCATGCTTATCTCAATAATGCAAACAAGTATAAAGATTAAGACAAAATGTCCACTAAAAAATGAGGTTAAAAAATAGTTAAAGCTCATATTTTAGCAATACATTTATTAAAATATAATTCTCCCTGATAACTCTAAACACTCAAGATTTTTTTATAAATGCATTTCTTTAGCAAAGTCTAATAAGTGCAGAAATTCCAAAATCATATGTGTAGATCCAAAACAGTAACAGCGTTAAGAAAATTATTTTTTAAGATTCAAATTGAGTAGGGGGTTGATTTTTTGTTATAGTGATACTCACTTCAAATGCCTCTTGTCTAACCAGTTATCTAATGGCTGAGAATCTGTTATATTTTAGACTTATGCTAGAAAGAATTATAATGTAAATGTATATTTATTTATACACAAATACAAAGTATATAAACATATTTAAGTATGTATGTATGTAAAATTTTAAAAACTAAAGTGTAAAGTATGGGAGTAGAGGTTTAAAAACAAGCCTTCTAAAGCTATGTCCTGCATCATATGACTTTGATGTTTTAAGAGTCACAGGTCAAATACAAACTTCAGAGGTAGAACTGAAAAACTGAAAAGGGTGCGGTAAAACTGAAAAGGGAAGATGGAGAAGTCTGCTAAAAGTGACTCACATCATTAATTCGATTGTCTTCTGTTATCCTCTGAAATTTTGGGTAAAGGAAAATTTAAAACAAAGAAGCAAATACTATTCATTTTGACCTCTTTCTCTCTGTGTGGGCTGAGTCTGGTGATATTTTGATACAAAAATAATAAATCAACTTTAATTTATGGGTTTCCTCATTGGAATGCAATACTGCTCACACTGAGATAAGGGGGTTCCATTTCTCCAAATCTCCATGTTTTAATTTGGAGTTTTGTGAAGTCTTGTGTGGTGTCTCAACTGCAGTCAGGAAGGAGCTAGCTGAAGTTCAATCTGGAAATGAGACCAGAGCTGGAGTGAGAGCTATGGACTTTCACACAATGTCAGCCCACCCTTTCTCTGTGGAATAGCAAATATTGGCAAGGTAGACATTTTCTCATCATCAGAATAACCTTAGCTTTCTCCTTGGAAAATATACAAAAAGTAGAGGGACATTTCAAGATGCAGCCCTGAGGAATGTGCGTAAGCATCCTGTTGAGGGGATCAATAGTCAGTGTAAATGGTTGTATATACCTATATATTTTTCTGAAATAGTAGCTAAAACATTTTTTCTTTTAACTTTTTTTTTCATTTTGTTTAGTGATATTTAAAAATCTGTGGCATTCACTGACAATTTAGTCAGTGGAAAGCAAAACTGTATGGAATGTTCTGAAGTCATCCAAAATTCATCCTGGGGAAAAGAAAATCTGAATAATTCTAGAAAAAGAATCCATTACACATCTGTTTTCTCATTAACAATTTTATTTTGGCTGCTTTATCCTAACATCTATTACATCAATATCAGAATAGACTAAAATGTGATTGTACTAATATTTTTTCTATGACAATTACATTTTGAGTCTACTTTCCTTTGTTGGTAAACTCATTTGGAATTATTTTAATGAGCATCCTTTCCTTACATTTGCAAAACAAACAAATTTAATCACCTCAAAAGCTGTGCCAAATAAAGTAAGAAAATAGTAAAAGAAAAACTAACTTTTCACAAATGCTTCAAAGATTTTCTGATGTTTTTTCCCCTTGAGTATTTTTCTGTGATACTTACTTTTATTCCTCTAAAATGCTATCATTCAATTGGCCAAGTCTAAAAGAGATTTCAACAGAATTTTCTTTGAATGATCATTTGATATTTGTATCTATCAGTTGCAGAATATGACAAGGTATGTGTGATTGCAGAAATTGTATTCTGTAATAATAAATTGCACTGCATACAAATGAAACCAAAACTGCACTTAGTACTAGTTGCACAGGGCATTCATCCTCTTTAATAATGTAGTGCTGTTGACTATAGCCTTCTTCAGAAGTGGGGATACAGTTAGGAACAAAGAATTTGATACCAGGAACCCATTGCTGAAAGATAAGCAGTTCTATAGTACATCAAGGTTTAAGAGGAAAGAGATTTTTCTCTGTTCATGTGTCTATCCTTCTCTCTTTCCTAAAAACATCTTTTTCACCATCTTGTTTAATGCAACTTAGTACATAAAGATATGAAAAAGGTTCAGCAGGGGAAAGTTATATAAATGCTACAAAATAAACATTATAAATAATGCATATATATTACAAAGCATGTTTTTCATACTCAGTTCTTCATTTCCTTTCTTACATTCTTCCTCCTCCCAGCCAATAACATAATTCCTATAAATGCAACTATATTCTTTGTTGTTAAAAATCTTTCAATGGCAACACATTACCTATGAGATAGTAGAAAGGCATCTCAGAGCCCAATCTGGTTGCTGCCTCCACTTTATAATATAATATGACATAACTATACTTCCTCAGTGCAAATCATGATGAGTCATGCATGCCATAGTCCACAGTGTTTCCTTTATCTGTAATCTCATACACCTTGACATTGAAGACCCAAACTTCAGATTCAGCTCATAGATATAACCTCCAGTAAGTTTACCATGAACCCTGAACTTCTCACACTGAAACACAAACCCTTCTTATTAATCTCATAGCACCCTCTGCTGTCTTTGATTACAGAAAGTATCATAGTACACTTTCCACTTTGTCTTTCCTACTTAAGAAACTGAACTTCATAGGCCAAAGAAGAATGTATTTGCCACAATTATTCTCTGTATTGTTATTCTCTGTATTGTCCCCAACCTCTATCTTCTGGGGATGGGGATGGATGGGTAGAGGGAGATAGAGAAAGCAGAGACAAAGATAACAAATACCTAGAGAGAAAACAATTATCCAGGAGAAATCCAAAGTACACTACCTTGCTTAAAATAAGACTTCACAGGAGAGAAATAGTCCAGTCATATTTCTGCTGCTTACAATCTGAAAGAATAAGATGAGTATAACATTCAATAATAAGTTCACGGGAAGCTTCATGGTGACTGATAAATACCCTCCTGCTTCCACAGCAGACTCTATTTCCTTCTCCAATCATTTTTCTCACCTGGAATGCCTGTTCCAATTCTCTATGACCATTTAGATGTAACTCTTTTAGCCTGGGTAAAATTCTATAGTCTCCATGAAACCACCTTTGATTACTGTAAGAAAAAAATTTACGCTATCTGAAATTACAATACTGACTTATTCTCCCATCATAATCATTTAGTACTTTCTTCCCTTCTTATTTAATTGTAAATATGCTGTCTGATTAAAAATTGTTATAATTACATTGTAACTGAAACCATCAATAGTCAAATTTGGTGTTCCTATAAGGAGTATTAATGTATAACTGTTTTTTCTCTTTCATATGATCTTATTTTCAGTTAGAATATTCACAAATCTATGAGAGTAATTGATTAGAAATTTAAATGTATTTTAGTCTTCTTTTACCCACCTATGAATTAACATTAAAAAGCTAGAATTCAATTTAAAAAATTAGGATTCAATTGTCAGAGTAGAAAAAAAATTCTTTTTTGAAGTGAAATCTTCTTTTCCTTAAAACAAATGGAAAATGTTTTATTTTTTGAAATTTGTCACATATTCCCATGTGACCTAGAAAAAGTGCATATCTTCTCCTTCTTACAAGATAAAGCACAAGGTAATAGAGGAATCTCTAGAGATTTAGAGTGTAATCTCCATAAAACAGGGAGGTTCTATATTTCCTATCCACCAAACGGTGGATGGAGCTGAGCAGTGGAGAGGAGAAACTGAAGACTAAAGAGAAGACTTGAAAGAAGACTCAGAGAAGGCATGTGGAGCAGAGACATATGAAGAAGAGGTGCCGCTATGTCTCAACTATGGACTTGCACCAGGGACTTGGAGCAAGTCCAAATGGAAGGAGACAGGTGGAGTCAAGACACCTGGGGAGGCTCACCATGGCAACTGTTACCTTGATTTGTACTCTGATTTTGTTTGATTCATACCAGACTTGCTTTAAGTGAACCTTGTTTGGTTGGCTGGACATTTACCCACAAGGGGATAGATAACTTTGGGTATTTTATTTTGGAATGATTATCTTCTTTTTTTCTCTTCTATACACACTCTACTATCAAAGTTCTTTCACACTAAGAGAATGCTCTGTCTTTATGCTGTAGATGGTAGAATTCACTTAGAGCATACGAATTTGGGGGATTTGTGTTTATTCCTCATACTTGTTGAGTTCTGCTAGGCTGGCAAATAAACCATCAGACAGGTTGATAAGCAGGAAGGTTTAATAACACATATAATTCCTGTATACATGGGAAAAAATAAGTAACTCCCAAAAATAAGTAATAAAATAAGTAACTCCCAAAAATAAGTAACACCCAAACAACTTTAGTCATTACTTTAAATAACCTCTAAGACAAAGGATCCTAGGGATGTTGGTACTATGGGATCAGTCAAGTGTCTCTAGAAAAGGTACAATCATCAAATACATGACCTTTATGCAAATTTGAGTTCTGATTTCTTCATTGTGAAAAGTTGAAAAGATTAAGTCTTCCTGTTTACTCTGAAGGGAATGCCCTTGCTGACAGAGATTTTCCTTTCATGTAAAGACTATTACAAAAGAGCAACATCCATCAGGCCTTCTTCTAATCCCCTTCTATAAAATAATATATAAGCAAAAAAGACATATTTAGGAGTAGTAGGTTTTTATTTCCCTACAAGTCTTTCCAAATATAAATATTCAATGTGTTTCAACACAGTTTCTTGATTCAGTTGGTGTTAAAAAGTAGTATCAAATTATTAACGTAAAGGTTGCCAGACACATGTAGTTGATAGTCTCATGAACTGGACTTCCTGAATGAGTTCTGTTGAGAAGGAGGAAAGAACAAGATAGGCATTGTGAGAGAAATGGAAGATACATGAGCAAGTGAGTTCTTGAGAAATGACAGCCATCATCTTGCTGTCATGATGGATTATCCAGTTTTGGTGGTCCTCCATGAAAACACCCTCCCTGATCTTTCTGCTGTCAAGTAACTTGGGATTTGTCCTGTAGCTTTGCTTTTGGGCCTCAGCTGACCTGCTCTGGGCCTGACATGTTCAGTTGAGTGTTTGCCAACAAGAGGATCACTGATTTCAGAGTTTGATTGGGAGTCTGTTATTTAAAATTTTCATTACTCTTTTATATCCACCTATTAAAAATCTTTGAGCACACAAGAGTCAGATCTCCTTCTTTCATGTAGCACAGATCCTTAGATGGGTAACACAGGCTTCTCCCTGTCACAATTTAAGGTTCTTGGATACCCCTAAATTTCACCCAGTATCAATTCCACCCTAAGACAGCTATTGTGTCTTTGCATAAATATAGATTTTGAAATTTTCTTTAATTATTTGAAGTTCTTCATGACTTGGGAAAGTATTAATTGCCACCTTTTTTATAAATACTTCATATAGTATACAAAATAGAACATAAGGTGATTGGGGAATAGTACAGATCACATGTGCATTGTAATATTTAAATATATATTTCCACTTTATCTTTGAATACATAAATTCTTAAAAAATATTCACAGTTGCATCAAGTCAAGAGTCCTAATCTCTCAAAATAACAATGACTTATAGTGAAAAAAAAAAAAACATGCAATATCTCTCTGTACTTCCACAGATATTCTATAACTTTTTTTTCTCTTTAAATTATTGTTTGTTTGTTTGTTACAAATAGCCAGAAGTAGAATTTCTGAATTATGGAAGTTTTACTTTTAAGGAAACGTGAATATTTTTCATAGTGGCTGTACCAGTTTAAATCTCAGCAATGCAATAGTTCACAAACATTCTCTTTTATCCACAGCCTTGCCAAAACTTGAAATTTCCAGTATTTCTGATAATTATCATTCCAATATGCATGAAGTGATATATTATGGCTATGATTTCTTTCTCCATTGATTAGTGACACTGAGCAAACATTTCATGAATCTTTTGGTCATTTGTATGTCTTTATTTGGAAAAATTTCTTGTCTGTTTTTCTCTCTGTCTTAATTGTTTGCTTTTTTGTTCTTGAATTATGAGTCTTCATATATTTTGTACATTAATCGCTTATCAGCTAAACTGTTTACAAATATTTTCTCCCATTCTGTAAGATCCTTTTTCATCTTGTTCACTTTATTTTGCTGTGGAAAATATTTTTGGTTTGATGTTTCTCATTTTTATTTTGCTTTTGTTTTTACATTTTTGTGTAATATCAAAAAAAAATCATTGCTATGACCAATATGAAGGAGTTTTTTTCTCTATGATTTCTTCTAGTAGCTTTATATATTTCATGAGCCCATCATTAATTTTGAATTATATATTTTGTAAGTAATGTAAGAGAGAGTCCAATTGATTTTTATGCATATGAATATCTAGTTATTTTAGAATAATTTATTGAAGTTTTTCTTTTCCTATTGAGTCATTTTGGCTTCTTTATCAAGTATTAGTTGACCAAATATAGATGAGGCAAACTGGTCTCTCAATTCTATTTCATTGGTCTATGCAGATTTTTTTAATTTATTTTTTTGTTTTTCATTTTATTTCCTTTTATTTTTAATTAATGTGAACTCTGTATTTTTTAAAATTTTTTATTGACAATCTGTATTTTTTTTCCCTTACAACATTGCATACCCCAAAGTTCCTACTACCAGGGATAACTTTCTTATTACTGGTCCCTGTTGCTTACTTCCTCTTTTAATTAATCTTTTACAATATCCATATTTCATTCCCAAATGCAAAAATTTATAATGGCATGTATCTTTATTAAAAGAATTTTTTAATATTTCCATAAATTCTAGGGTTTTAAACATATTAAGTTCCTAACTCATAAAATCCTGTATCCTGTGAATATGTACATATAAGCAATATAAAATTACAAATGACATACATTTATTATGTGCTACATACAGTCATTATAATGCCAAGGAAGACATTCAATTTTCACTTCACACTTGCAGTTTCATCTTCTCCACACACCAACTTTGCCCTCCCTCACCCAAGTATTTAATTATACTGATATTTTTGCTGTCACCTAAATATGTTTTTTGCTTTTCATGTCTTTGTTTAGATTGATCCAATCTGCACATCTGCACTGATGGGATCCTATTACTCCTTTAACCTCAAGTATCACCTATTCAACATTCAAGGCTTAAATGTGATATGAAATTTGAGGTTCCCAATCATGGCAATGTGCTTTCATAGCACTGCTTTGCATATGTGACTTGTGTCATGTTACCTTATTTCTTTTCATGCCTATAATATTTCAAATTTTATCCTAAAGCAAAATTTGGAAAACAATGAGTGTATAATGTAGGATAATAACATCCATGAATAGTAAAGTAGTAAGATAACATGGCAGCACTATTATTTGTATTTAACAGGTGAAATATATTCCAAGAGGATGTGGCCTGCTAAGTGCTAAAGAATAATTCCTTTAGGATATTATACAGCTATAAGTGTATATGAAGAAGTTAACTTTCCAAATATTCTTGTATTTGTCAGAATGTAAGGTAAGTACTGAGGAAAATCAAAGCTGGAGGAAAAATCTTAATACTAGCAAAGAATAAAGAAAACAGGTCATGTTAGAGAGAGAACATTATTAATAATTTATGACCACAAATCTCAATAGGCTCTGAGATTACCTGCTTTATTCTCTTGATCAATTGATACAGCTATGTCACATCTCTCTTCTTAATGCTCCATCACCCTCACACCTCTTGCATTTCCCTAAGCTGATTCTTACTTCAGTGAAAGTATAGAAGTAGCTGTAACAGATCCCTAGTGCAAAGAGGGGTAGATAGGTGGATGGATGGAAAAATAGATATACAATAAGGGAGTAAGGATGCTCTTATCTTGACATCTCAGACTCCATGGATTTACAGAATTTAGCATATTGACTAACAAGGAGGCAGCCTCTTATTCTGTTCATACTATGCACTCTTCCCAGACAATGCTTCCACACAGCAAGGTTTTGATCTACACTGTTCTCATGATTCATCTCAAATTGTCTTCTGGATCAATGTTTATAAAAAACAGAAAGAATGAATAATGATAGGGAACATGTGCAAGGATGAATGATATGAAAGGTAAGAAAGAATTTAGGCAGTAAAAAAAGATGGAGCATCTTACTTTTGTGTGATGGTGAGAGACTTCCAGAAACATTTCCTATACATCATTTGGATATTCTGGTGCAACATGATAAAACCAACTCTGTATTTCTTATATTTCTTTAGAGTAGTTAAAACTCTTAGATTTCCCTTCGGTGGCCATGAAGATGACAAAAACTACCGGAGCTTAGGAGCGCTTCCAAGGTGACACACTTTTGAACTGTTAAGCTCATTCAGACATACACACAAAGAAGAGAACATGACTCACCAATTATAGCTGCATATCTGACTATCTACTCCCCCAAACTATGAATTTCTGCATATTCTGGAAACTCAGTTTATTTAGTCATATAGTAGAGGCCAGTAAAAGCTTATTGAGTGAATATATATTTATATGATTCACTTGTACAAAAAGTTTAGGTGCAATTTCAAAGAATAAGTATGGCTTAAAAGAGTAATTTGGCAGGATTTAGTTGCATCATATTTTAAGGGAAGGTGAAAATTTGAAATAAATACATTACTGATATGACTTGCTTACAATCTCATAGGCCAAACACAACTTAGTGCTAGAGAAGTAAAACAGGAATTTTTAAATTCATTTTTTAAAGCGATACCTAGTAGAGAATTACAATTTCAAAATGAATTCAGCATTCTTGGCTAATTCTCTCACATTTAAAAGAAAAATCCTCATGATAAGCATACCTTTAAGTAGATCACCTCTATCCTAGACCCAGCTACTAAAAGTGAGATTTAATTCTTAACTATAAGATTGATATATTTTTCACTAAAAATATCTTCAGGTTTGTGCTACTGATCTAGATTATTTAGAAAGTAGAAAGAATAGACATACTGAGAACTTCCTGTCTAATCTTTTCTTCTTAGTAGCTCATTTATAACTTGTTGGTACTATTTTCACGTAACATTGAGAGATCTAAGCAATTTCACAGAAAATAGATTTCAATCAAGGTAAAAACTAGTGGAAATGACTTTCCCTCAAATTATTGTCTTTCACTTCTGTGGGTGCATGTTTTCTACTTCTTGAGGGACTGACAGTACAGTACAGGATGCTTTTTCTTTTTACAGATAGCCTTATAATGTTATTCATGGGAATATACACATTTGGTTTATTATGAAAAACTCATACTCTTAAAAAGAGCCTTATTTACCATTTTCTAGCCGATCTTCAGTTTGGTTTAACTAGTCTCAACAATTTTAAACAAGTCAAAATATTTTGATGCTAAACAAAAGGTTTCTAATATTTTAATTGAAATACAGTTTGTTTAGTTCAAGGATTCAGTCAGGGGAAAAACATAATTCCTTTATATTTAAAACTGAATCTTAGAAAAAATAGGCATTGCAATTATTTCTATAATAAAGGAAATTTAAATTGTAATTATACATCAACCTCCAATATTTAGGTCATCATTGTTTTTTGAGGCATTGCACTTTCTCCTTCAGTAGGATTGCTCTCTCCTAGGTACCTCTGGAGAGCACAATATTAGCAAGTTTTATTGAGGAGTTCAAGTGACAGCTGGCTATGTGGAAATTCCTGGACTGCCCTCACTCAGAGTTCCATTCACTGATCTGTTGATTCAGCTGGACTCTTTAAACACCTAAATCCAATCGTCTTCTTAGTGTCAAAAGTGTTTTTGACTTTTTAGTCGAGAGGCATGAGAATGAAGAAGGAAAGAATGCAGAGGCTGGAATGGGGACCATTATTTCCACTGCCATCATTCTAGTGAGACATTTTTGTGGTTTACAATAAATAATGTCAAACCCCTGATGTGCCAGAAACTCATCAGTCTAGATTGACTTTACATTAGTAGTTTATTTGGCACATAAACAGCATTTTATGTGAATTCTGCTTCAAGGGAATCTTGAAGATTCCCTTAGAATCTACCATAATATGTTCAGAATTTTATATAGGTCACATTGCTTAGCTGATCAAGTTTGTTTTTCTAACCTATATTCTCCAAACACTCTCTTCTCTGTGGAAAATCCAAGTTCCTCTCTAGACTTTCAGATATATTATTCATTTATTTGTACAGGAAGAATTTCAGGTTACTCCAGAGTAAAATCCTTACACACTAAAATTCAGGAATAATAAATCCAAGGAAGTGAGGACAAATTAAAGTCAGGAGAAATACCAGTTCTGTCACTAACTAGATTTTTTATAATGAGCGAAGTTATCTTATTATTTTAAGTATTCTGGGCTTCAGTTTTTCTTCTAGATCATTAGGATCTCATTCTCTTAGATTTAAGAGAAATCCTGAGGAATCAGATATCAGGGTTTATTTTGTTAGGTTAGAAAGGGAGGTATCAAGTCTGACCATTCCCAATTTAAAGGTATCATTTTTTTTAAGATTACAATACTACTTAGAAAGGTTAGTATAAAACACAAATAAGGAAATAAAGTAAATTAGAATATACTGATACAAAGAAGATTCTGAGCTATTGCTAACCTTTCCTCTTTCTGGTATGGATACTTGGAATAAAAAGTTACGATGCAAAATTCTGAGTCATGGTCAAAATACATAAAGTCAAAATATAGTGATCAGACTGGACACCAGAAACAGTATATTGGTGTAGAGTTTGACCTAAACATGGATGTTGGTACACACATGTTCATCACTTCTAGGGAATGATACACAGCCACCAAACCCACAGTGATATAACAATTTGCAATGAGAGATATTGTCACATAAAGAGATCCTAATGTTCACAATTTAATTTGGCAGAATCAGAGGAAACTAACATTCATAAGTGAGTATAATTAGAAGCAGAGAAGGAAAGCTGGCTGATGCTCAAGGTCAGGGTCACCACACTTTCAGTGGATGAATTCATTTCCACTTGGATATGTAAGTTGGAATAACTGACAAAATGAATCATATGGACAAGATATTACATAGATGAGCCAAACTTTCCATCTCCGTGACCCTGCTAGTAACACTACTAATCAGTCTTACTATTTATTTGCCCATTTTTCTGTTCCCAAGTGATCAATTTACTTCCATTGCACATCTTTTCCCCTTTCTTTTATCTTCCGTTTTCCTTTGCTTGTATGTTTTTCTTTCATTAGCATCTCCCTCTTTTGTTCTACTTTTTTACAGGCTAGATATTACATATTTCAGTAGCTTTAATTCTGTTCAACCATTTCCCTTAGCTACTACTCAATTCACATATTGACACTGAGTTTTATTTGCAATTAACTAATCTCAAAAGTACACTGATTTGGCTGATTTATTTCTCAAATTCAGATTATCTTTGGAGATGACCTGTTTCACTTCTATCATGTATATTAGGAACATACTTTGTGACATATCAATTCAAAAAATAATGCACCTGAGGTGTGCCATTTCTTTAGAAATGAGTAACCTTTTAAGGGAAAGGGCTTCAGAGTTGAAGACAAAATGCTAATGTTATTAACCAATGTTATATCAATTTAAAAAAAATACTTATATTTCCAGGCCCACTAGCCATATTTCAAATGCTAGACAGCCACCAACAGCAGTGATTACAAGATCCTGAAGAATAGTAATGCTATCATCATGGGAAGTTTTATGAGATAGTATTGTTGTCGAGAGAAGGGTTCCTCAAATAGGGACAGAGTGAAGACAAGGGCACAAGAGCTGAGAAAACTATAAAGACCTCTAAGGAAGTTCTGGCTTAGTAAGTACATAGGCTTCTAGTTGAGATGTAACCTTGCCAGAGAACTAATATATTCCAGAAACCATACCATGGAGAAGTAGATGCTTCCAGGAAAAACTCTACCCCAGGACAGAGAAAACCCAAGATTCTAGTAGATGACTGGTTTTCTTTGCAACGGTCATCTACAAATCTTCAGAAGAGAATTAAGATATAGTTATTAAATTTGAAGGTCAAAAAGGACAGGCCTTTTCATTATATTAGGAATGGTATAAGAAATCAATTCTACCTCTACCTCTTTCACCTCAACTTATATAGGCTTAAAACCCATGAATGAATCCTATGTGTATAAAGACTTTGGAAAAAAAAATAATAAAAATGTACATCTCTTTCATCCTCAAAATTATCCTGTGGAAATTATCATTACATTTAAAACAAACATTATGTTACAGAACTTGCCACATTACACTATATATGGGTTTACAGGCAGGTTACATTTTTAAAAATCATAATTCTATAATTATTTCCCATTTTATAAGACTTGAGAACAGTAACTCCCAGTAATTGTTGCAGAAGAAAATAAACAGCATAGATCATATGGGCAGAGTACTGGTATCTAGAATCCCAACCAAGAAGGAAGGTACTGAAGCAGCACAACTTCTGGCTTATTCTTAAGAACAATGACCAATAAGGCTTTTGGAATCTGTTTTTTGAAGTTTCAAACATCAAACATTTTAGCATATATGTCACTGGAATCATCAATCCTCCTATTATTCAGCCTTCATCTAGATCTTCAATTGCATTTATTTTAAATAGAGAAAGCAGTAAAGCCAAAAATTAAATTACAGGCACCATGATGGAGTTCTATAGTCCCTTATTTGAAGATGAAACAAAATATCTGAGAGGCACTAGGATAATCTGCACTTCCGAAATTAACAGGTGATAAACTGCAAAGTTCAGGTATTATTCTCTATCATCTGTCAACAAAAACCACTTTCCTTTCTGTTTCTTCATGTCTCCATTTTTCAAGGATTAGTTTAAAATTACATGAGTAGTGAGTTTTAATTAAAAAATAGATTGAGAAGATTAGAAGACTAGAAAATAGAGCAAAGCACTGATGGCTAATAAAGTTAACTATTTCTGATACTTTCATATAATTTTATCAATGTATACTATGACTAAGCCCCTTTTTACTGATACCTTAATATAGCATGCATATTTATAATATATTTCATCAGTCCTTCTATAACTACAGCCAAATAAATGATTTGGCTAGACATCTTTAGTAAACAAAAAAGTTATATAAATATAAACCTTGATAACACATTGCTACAAACAAAATAACATTCCAAGAGACTTCCTAATTAAGGGGAAACAGTGCTTTGAAGATGAACAGCAATCACAAATTCAAATTATTTCAGAGCAAATGTATTAGTAGCAGAGGAGGCTGCTTAGGAAGGGAGGATTGTTGCTTCAGAAAGGAAGAAAAGATCACGCTGCTTTTCCCAAGAGGGGCAATCTTATGAAAATGAGAAAAAAACTAACTGCATTCAGTAACTGAAGTAGCCGAATATTTGAATAATCAATATGGTTAATGTGCTCATCAAAAACCAAATTAGACATAAGAAATTTATTATTTGTAATTCTTTTCATTTTCTATTTTGTATTCTCTTATTTTCTCTATGTAAATGAATCCAATCACCAATTTATTGAATGTAAGCTTTTCTAATAGAAACTGAAATCCTTGCCATCAAAGAACTGATAAACTTGTTGTGGTTGAGAAGTGAGAAAGTGCAAACACCTTTTTAAAATGAGTGGTTAGTTCAAAGTTCAAAGCAGTAGATAAAATGCTATGAGGCATCTCCTATTTCACTGTCTGAGTAATCCTTTCCATGCTGATACCTAGCAATTTAGAGATGACTGTGATCATTTCAACCTTGGATGATAACAGAATTCATTTACTTTCCAATTTTAATTTTTTATTAATGCATAAACATAGTGAGATACACAGGTCATAAATATTCAATTATCTGAGTCCTCAAAGTTGTATATATTCAAGAAATCATCACCAAAACTAGACATCAAATATCTCTATCTCCTCAGAAAATTCCTCATGGCCATTTCTAGCCAATCTCTTCTTTCCCATCCAGTCCTCAGTGACTGCTTTTTTCTGTATTCAAGCACCAGAAATTCATTTTGCATGTTCTATTACTTTATAGTAAATGGGGTCATAGATGATGATCTTATAATTTTGGCTACTATGAGTCAACAAAAAGTTTCTGAAATTCAACCACACTGCCGCACTCACTAGCACTTTGTTACTTTTGAACACTGAAAGAAATGCTATTGCTGATTTCCTGGTTATGAGTCCAGAGAGTTTATATCTTTATAACTAACTCTAGATTTTCTACTGTTGCACAACCACTGACCACAGATTTTGCATGAGAAGCAGTTTTTTTCTTACCACAGTCCTTTCAGGTAGGCTTAGGAGGGCTTGACTCAGACCTCTGTTCTGAGAGTTGTAGGTCTAAGTGAAGGAAAGAATCCAGAATTGTCTCCCTTGGGTTGTTGCAAGAATTCAGTTTCTTATCAACAGGTCTAGGTTCCCATTTCCCAGTTCCTGCCTGGTGGACACCTGGAGACTCAACTTCTAAAGAGCACCCATTCTCATCATTTGACCCACATTCCCCATTCCATTTTTAAGTCAACTGAGGTGCATCAAATTCTCCCTGTGCTTAGAGCCTGGTTTCACTCTGCCTTTCTCTTCTGAAGTGACTGGTTTTACAGTGTCATGTTAATCTCTCCTCTTATGGGCACCTATGCCACACAAGGTAACACGGAGTGATAGCACAGGAGCAAAGGATGTGAAACCTTCTGTTCCATATTAGATGAAATTATCTTAGGAATTAATTTATTTATGTGGTTAGAGTATAAAGCAGAAAGCAGTGCAGGTCAAAAAATGGCCCCCTTGGTTTGAACATAACAGAATTCTAGACCAAAAATGAATGAAGGAAACACCTAATCAAGTTGATCAATTATAAAATAATGTCTAAAAAGACTTACAATTCCATTTGGATAATTCATTATATAGGAAATGAATGTAACCAAAGCACAGTGTCCATCTAATCAGTAAATCACATATAAATAATAATATTAGATAGATATTGAATACTATTTAGCCAAGTTATTGGAAAATGGAGGAAGGGGAAAGTACATAAGTGATAGAATACAACTAAAATCTAATGTTTTATTCTACATGAAGTGTAATTGCTAAAGAAATGTTTGTAATCTAAAAATGTGAACAAACACATTAAAAGAATTAGAACAGGTGCTGATGAGGTAGGGCATTGGGCTTCTCTTTTTCCATCATGAAGTCTGCAGAATTTAACTTGAAGCTACACTGATTTAAAAAACAAATTTCTAAGAAGGCAGATAGTATTTATGCAAACATTTTATGTTTTAACATCCAAATACATTCAGCTGAAAATTAAAATGAACACTTTATTCTCTATAATCTTAAAGAATCACATTAGTCTTAGCAATTTTATCACCGTAATTTTTTGTTCACGATTAAAATAATTTTGATTACCTTAACAGCACACTTACTTTGATTTCTGTCACATCTCTGCAATCATGTCAGCTTGCAGGGGGCTGGGTAAGGGAAGAAATGACCTTAAAAACTGCACGGAAATTGTGCAAATAGCAGGCCATAAAGGTACCCTATCAATTCAGAGTTATTATCAAGTGTTCAAAACAAAAAAGCCTTATTAAGTTCAATTTAGAAAGTAGACTTTCAGAAACCACATATAATTAAAATCAATTTCATCTTTTCTTTTTACAAAAGTGGCTACTTAAAATTTAATTTATATAACTGTCTCATTTTAAAATAAAAAAATGCAACTGGAAAAGCAAATCTGACCCATCAAACATCATGAAGTTATATTAATAAAAGTGAGAAGGAAATGATCATGATTGAATCTAATACAATTATTAGTGAGGGGAGATGAAGGAGAGTAAATATAAAAAAACATCAAAAACATTTAACTCCTTTCACAGGCAATGAAAGTATACCCCCAAATGCTCACAAATCAGTTATTTCAAAATAAACTGAAAAAAAAAAATACAAGATATCAACCTCAAGTAGAATTTGAAATACTCAGAAATTAAATAATTTGAAAAAATAATGATTGAAAAATAAAAGTAGAAAGGTAATAAATTGAATCCTCATGGAAATAGAAAACTAACTTAGAAGGAAATCTAACAAAGAAACAAATGAGAAAGCAGCATTGTGAGGAACTCCAGAATACAAGCAACACAGAAGACATTGATCTGTGGCAATGTGTGGACCATGTTTGGAGAAAGAGATAAAGAGTCTTAAAAACCAATGTGGAAATATAAATGCTTACTAAATGATTGGCAGTGAGGCTAGCTGTTTACCAAAGTGGTGAGGAGCCTGTGGAACCGCAGGCTCTCATTGCCCGGGGTACCACAGACTCAAGCAATCCCCAGCCTCAGCTTCCCAGGTAGCTGGGATTACAGGCACGCGCCACCACGCCAAGCTATTTTTTTAGGACTTGGTCTCGCTACAGGCCTCAGGCGGGACTCGAACCACAATCCCTAACCCCAGCTGCTTTGTAGGCTGAAGCTTACAGGCACGAGCCACCATGTCCGGCCTGTGGTGAGGATTTTTAAAAGAAAACTTGTACTTTATACATAGAAGATGATGTGTAACACATATTGTAGAAATATTTACAGATGATATGGTATATCAAAAGGGGGTTGAGAGAAGATGGTGGACATTTGGACAAAACTAAATCAGTCAAGAGCTGATCCTGGCTACACAGAGACTCACTACAAGCCTAAGTTGAAGCTTCAAAATTTCCATAATAACAAGGTAGTAAAACAAAATTGAGAAAGTTCTGCTCCCATTATGAAAAGGCACTAATCTGAAATAAAGGTGGTTCTTGAAGATGCAAAATAGAGGAGAAAGTCAGAAAAAGGCTGTAACATGAGCACTAAGATGAGAATTACAGGAGGCTTCACCATAGCTGGTCAGTTTTTCCATTTACAGAATGTTCCAAATCTTGCAAACCATCTGGAAAGCATGGATTTGGCTAGATTTCCATTTCACTCTAGTAATGAGACATTCATTGAGAAAGAATGTCAAAAAGGGTAAGTTTAAATATAATTATATGCATACACCAGAAACCAAAACACTTATGACCATCTTCATCCCAATTCACAACAAAACATAAAACGATGTAAACAACAATATCCAATTATTCTGCTCAGGAATATTACTCAATGTCTTGGTTATAAGATAATGTAACAATATTGCCAAGTATGTACATTTTAGTAATCAGATAACATACAAAAGAATATAATAAAAAAATAAACCTTTCTAATATTCAGCACAAATATATAATGATGCAGAAATAAAACAACCAAGGAATAGTATCTTGAAAAGGGGGTAATTTTATGAAAAATTCAAAGAAAGCAGTTTAAAAGTTTTGTCTTGTCTCCTCAGTTTTCTTCCTGATTTTCTGAAATTTTCTTTTTTTTTTCAATTTCTACAAATTTTTATGTATCATTCTATATACCATCTAGCACAGATGTTCTTGATATTGGAAACTTTTAGTCAAATAGCATAACTTGCTCTGCCTTCTTATATTTCTTAACATACTTTCATTCTAAAAACACAAACACCATGAAGTAACAGGGATAGTAGTGAGGATTATGAGATAGGAGGATTTAAAAGTACCTTATTGATCATTTGGTCAGATAATATGTCATATCCCTCATGTACTTCAAATATGTAAACTCATTTTAACAACCCCATGAAGTACATAAATATTTACCTATATTTTACTGACAAGGAAATTGTGTGATAATGTTCTCTTGGTATTTCAGTTAAATAATTTTATCGAGCACTTACTATTTGTGGGCACTGCTGACAGAGATAAAGCCTCAAAGGCTAATCTGCTACTGTATCTGCCTTCCATGTGCTTAGACTTCACTGCAGAAGACACATCAAAGAGAAATTCAATGGAGATACTGCACAATAATTTAGGGTAGCACAGGTGATCCCTTGCCCTTTTGGGGAACAGGAAGACGTATGCGAAAGGTGAGAAGTCTACCTGGACTGGAGATGGGACCAGATGTTTTATGGCAAAGGAAGGACACTCTAAATAAAGGACAAAGAATGTCTTCCTTAGTAAAGAAAAACAAACAATTGGTCTAGACAAGATCAAGAGAAAGAGAAAAGGAATACAGAATAAATGTACATGAGGATATAGAGATAGAAAGTTAAAATAAAGGAGTCCTTGGCATGTCAGGATTTTTTAACCAAAGGGGAAACCAACCATTTACACCTATCCCTCAACTTCCTTAAATATGCTTGATCACTATTATCAAATGAGCAATCTTTCGCCATACTTCCAAGCACTGCCAGGGCTAGAGTATGAAGTACTCAGAAAGTAGATGAAAGAACTTGGCTCTGAATCCTGCCATGAAAAACAACATCCTGTGTGTAGCTGAGTACACAGCAGCCTGGCACCTTTCCTGTTCTCCCTGTAGGTGTGTTCCAGAATCTGCACATTTCCATATTATAAGCTCCACATACAGCACATGAAATAGATGTGCCTCCTATGGACTGACAGTTGTTTCTTCACCAACCTATTAGACTTGAGCACATTCTGTAGAAGGTTAGAGGGATGATGCCATAGTGGAAAAAGTGATTTCAATATCAGAGTAAATGCATTGGTCACTGCCAACTTCACTCCCTTAGTAACAATGAAAAGGCAGTTGGCTGAGAGGAAGGTGAGAACACTTTAGAGAAATCTTGGCCCTGCCAGAGCCTCCTGCAAGCCCCACACAGACAACAACACTGCCAGGACCCACATGTGCAGCTCTGGCTCCCAGCAAGCCGCACATCCTTTCAATAGGAGCCAAAGGAAAGAGTGAAGTATGTTTGACAGCATTTACATTCCTATCTCCCCTTAAAAATACACTGGGTTTCACAGACTTCAGTCCATCATTAGAGTCTCAGAGATTGATTGATTTAGCTATTTTAGGTAAAAACGATTCACAATACTGCATATGATTCAGAGGCACAGGTTCACACCTCTTCAAATGTGTGCTGCCATGTCACACCCAATTGTCCCCAAGGATTGATCAGAGCAATCATCAAGTGAAAGATGCATTTTTGCTAATGAAATATTAAGGGGCATCAGGACAATTAATATTTTTGAGTTTTAAGCACAGTGTTTTTCTATCAGTTTGTTTTCATTTTAGTTATCAAGTACTAATCTACCACATCTTGCATTTATGTAAGGAGAAATACTCTGCTGAAATGATATCAAGGGCAATAAAAGAAAGTCAGCAAACTGGAGTTCTGACCAAGGAGAGTGTTCCCTGAGTCCTGGTCCAGGCCATGCAGGTGGGCCTCTTTCTGCAAGTGGCAGGCCAGCACCAAGGCTTGAGTTCCTGGTCTTGCCCTTCTCTCCGGGTGTGCTGATCACAGTTGGGAAAACAGTATGCATTCCAATGAAGGGTGGGTGGTGATGGTGGTGGTTGGAGGGTATGGGAAAAACAAGCCAAACAAAACAGAATATCAGAACAGCTAATAAAGATGTAAGTTTGAGCTGACAGTGGTGAACAGGATCTGAAGATAATTTTGAGATGAAGGATAAATGTCTGATTGTCAGCTCTTTCTACAGTCATGATCCTGGATGCACTAATTGCTTATGCCTACAAAAAGCAAAACAGTTCAGCTAACCACAATTTAAACTAACATTCTCACATGACAAGAATTCTGGGAAGAGGCAGAATTCTAGCTTTGGTTTAGTTGCTCAACAATGGCACAGCTCCAGGTTCATGTCTATTTGGTGCTATGAACATCTGGTTTATAGTAGTAGATTCTGCAGCTGGAACCATCACATGATGGTGGTCAAAGTCAAACAATGATGGTCCCAGGCACAGCATTTGCCCTCAAATTAATCCTCAAATCAGAGAAGAGTAAAATCTTTCCAAGAAATGTATCTGTCATCTACTACATCCACCTGTCATCTACTATATCTCATTTGCCTGGGAATTTTTCAGGGGTAGCACTGCAAGTTCCATGTCTTTGGGGACCTCTGAAACCTAGGCAGCCCAACAAGACTGGTGTTCAAATCATTTGGCTATCTTGATCATTTCCCAGGATCAACCACCAAGAGGATAGTTTTTGTTTGTTTTTGTTTTGTGACAGATCCTTGCAACGTTCTCTCAATAATTCAAGGAACTTTTATAAAAACACAAATACTTGGGCCCTACTCAGAGTAATCCTAACTTACTCTAGGATGTTTCTTGAGCATTATTTCTTTTCAAAAGCTATTCAGGTGATGATAATGTGTAGCCATGGTAGAAGTAAACGATGAGAGAAGTCAAACAATGAATTCAACCACTGAATATTTAATAAAACAGTCCTGAAACAGAATATAATTCAACTTGGTTGGCAAGATAAATAATGCTTAAGTCAACATGGTGTTAGTTTTCTTTTATAGTCTAGGGAGGCCTATCTTGTGAGCTCCAACTGTGCCTTTAATCTTCCAGGTGTTAAAATTAAATACAAAATAGGAACCACTCTTGATTTTCTGAGCAGAAGAAACCATTTAAGGTGCATAAGTAAAACCTAAATTGACCATTCGGCAAAACAAGTGAAACTTAACTTTGGCTGATCAGAGTAAATGCTGAAAGTCATTAAAAAAAAAAAAAAACCCTTAAGTCATCTTTCTAAAAATGGTATAATCACTGTTAATCAATCCCCTGCCAGCTGCAAACCCCCACTATAATAATGAAACACTGTAAAGTTAAACACCTTCCTCCTTTTCACTTAATTAGCTATCTTATGAGCTTCATATCAGTCTTGATCTAAAAGTTCCCAGTTCATGAACTGCTCTGATAGGCACAAAAATCTTAGAAAATAGTTAGGAAAAGCAAATAAAAAGCTTTTAAAAGGGTGTATTAATTGATGACTGAAATATCTGAGCGTACATCTGAGGTGTAGGACCCAAGTACATTGAGTTCCCCTCCATTTCTAGGCTTCCAGATTTTATGTGGTGGCAGGATGGCTGCCAATGAGTTTAGAGTCATATTCTCCATTGTTCAAGTGCAGTTAAAAATGTCCTGTCTAGCTGGGTGTGGTGGCACACGCCTGTAATCCCAGCTACCTGGGAAGCTGAGGCTGAGGATTTCTGGAGTCTGTGGTACCCCGGGCAATGAGAGCCTGCGGTTCCACAGGCAAAAATAGCGAGACCTAGTCTCAAAAAAAAAAAAAAAAAAAAAAAAAAAAAAAAAAAAAAAAGTTGTGTCTTGCAGGTGGGAAAGTAAATTGGTCCAGCCACTATGGAAAGCTGTGTGGAGGACCTTCAAACTAATGAAAATAAAACTACCATTTGACCCAGCCATCGCTCTTCTGGGAATCTACCCAAAGGAGACCTCAATACTTATATTCGGATGTTTATTGTAGCACTATTTATAATTAGAAGGACATGGAAGCAACTCAAATGTCCCAAAACAGGTGAATGGATTAAAAGGATGTGGTAGATATACACAATGCACACAATATACACAATACACAATATGTACACAATACTCATCAATTAAAAATGGCAAACTTGATGAATTTGAGATAACATGGATGTTCCTAGAAGAAATCATTTTAGTAGAAACAAATCAGAAAGAAAAAGACAGAAACCAAATGATTTCACTAATACATAGGATATAGGAAAAACAAACAAAAGGCCAAGAGGAAAAGTCAAAGCAAGCTAACAACCAAACTAAAGTACACAACTGAGGGGAGGATGGGTGGGAGCAGTCGGGGAGGGGAGATGGTTATATATTATTTTATTATATTATATATATTATTTTTTTTTAAAAAGAAAATTCACTGTCTTTCACAACACTCCCTGTAGTTTCTTGGCTCCAGTTTGGTCACTTGGACTAGGTTACTGAATGCTCCTGTTGACTAAACTTGTCACCTTTAAACCCTGAGTACAAGTATAACTTCTATACATGGGCTTGAGCAGAAGAGAAAAACAGTGGTAATATTCAGGTATGGTGAATAAGTAATGTCTGTTAAAATAAAAGCAAAAATATCCAATTCAGCCCTTTCTCATTGTCAACTTCTTGCTTCTGGCTCTTGAAGGTCAGAATTTAAATTGAAGCCTGAATATAAATTATATGTATAGTAGACTGAACAATATATCCCCCCCTACCTCCAACCTGGCCCCCAAATATATCCAGTTTCTAATCCTTGGAACCTGTGTGTTTCCTTATATGACAAAAACATACTCTGTTGGTGTGAGTAAGGATATTGAAAAGATTATCCTGGATTTCTGGAGTGGATACTAACTTAATAATGTGTCCTTTATCAAAGGAAATTGATCCATAAACTACTTTGGTGAGGGAGGCTTTATTCTAGCTCTTTTTCTGCTATCCTCTCAGCAATCATCATTTGTGAAAGGTTGAGTCCATAGCTTAGTCACCAAGTTTCTTAGAGGAAACCCTCAAACAGAGAGATAATGACAGAAGTCTAGTTCCAGACCTGCTTAGTTCTCACTCTTTCCTCTCCGCTATGATAGAGGAAGGACTGTGTCTTGAAATGGTCCCTCTCTGAGGTTGGCTGGCCATGGTTTCACAGAATACTTTCAAAGAGAGAACAAAGCAATTAGACTTTTCATGTCCTCATACCCAGTACAGTTGTCAGAGTGCCACATGGAGGGGCTCTGTTAGGGCAGGCAGGCGGTGGGAAGGGTGGACAGGATGGGAAGACAGGGGGATAGTAAGAGTTCAGAGTGCTGCAAGTCAAGTAGTAGCAGGAAATGAGCCAAAGGGTTAGGTCTCAGAAGACATAAAACTCTGGCAGTAGAATAACAATGTTCCCAGTGGATAAGAATGTGAGAGCTAAAACTAAGAATTCCTTCATGGGTCAAAGGGTCAAGGGAGATAGTCAAGGCTGAGGAATTCCTAGTTCCTCCACTATAATCTAGAAATATCCTGAGAGCCAATGAACCAGGAAACTCCCAAAATATAAGTGGAAATCCTAGTAGCCTAGTGACTGGAGTTTAAAGAATACTCCCTTCCACCAAAGATGTTTCTGAAAGCACAAGCAAAGACTTCTATAACAGAACAACTTGTTGAGAAGCTGAAGCTGCCACCTGATGGATGCTGCAAAGCCAGCCCCACTGCACCTGTGAGGAGCCTCTCACTTCAGACAGTGCTGCCTCCTTGCCTGAGAGCCACCGCCTCAGACTGTACCCACTGGGAACTTGACAACTTCCAGATGCTGGGTGCCCAGGGAGAGGAAAGTAGAAAGAAGAACCCTAGATTCTTATGTTTGGATCCCCAAGGATGAGCCAGGGCGATAGTTGATATCCAACTTGAAAGAAAGAAAAGATCAGGAAAAACATTACAGGGCAAAAGCCAAATTGAACCCACCTGTGTCAGAGAGAGAAGACCCTGCAGTTGGATTAGCAGAGGTTCTAGTGAACAAGTCCCAGTAGCTGACATGAACTAAGTAACAGCTTAGTCCTGTTCAGGCTCTTCCCACAGTTCAGTTCTGGAAGGGAATAAGGTATGCGTTTCAGTGAGTGTAGGAAAAAGTCAAAAGTTGAAAGCAGTGCTATTATCGTGTGCAGATGGCACCAAAAGTGTTGGAGCGCAGAGATGTTATAAATCAGAAAATAGGGTAAGGTGTAAGCTTTGTGTGGAAGAAAAGATAGCTCTCAGAGAAGCTCTCAGCCTGAGCAGACCTGTGAGCAGGCATTCTTATCATTACAGGCCTCCCTCCCACCTGAGCAAAGCAAAATTAGTCATGAGGCTTGCTGAGTATGCTAATAGAGGCACAGTCTCCCTTTCTGCAGGATATTTGTTCCATCAAAAACCTTGGAAAGACAGTGCAGAATAAGGCAGCCAGTGTCTCTGTTGTAAGCAAAGATGTGAGAGACTCATGAAAAGTTGTCTCCCAGTAATAGTAATAAAAGGGCCGAAGGGTGGAAGCGGGGGGTACTGTGGGGAATAAGGGATACAATACAAACATGCAAACATGACCAATATTGTACAATAATTACAAAATAAAGTTTTTTTAAATAGTAATAAAAGGAAATCAACCTTTGCTTGTCTTATATTTTATGAAGCCTATTTCCATCCAATGTATTTCATTCATTCATACAGTGAGTTAGAAGAACATCTTTGGGTTGGGAGCTGAGTCAAACATAGATTAATGGCTCTCAAGTGTTTTATTTCAATTAATATCCCTTTCATTAATACTTAGTTTTAACACTTTTTATTTGCACATTTAAAGTTATATGTAAATTCTGTATACAGATATGTGTATTATATATAATTCATATACATATATGAATTATTTCAGCTGAGTGAATTTTGTCTCTAATCTTTGTGAATTATCTGTTACACACTAGAGCTGGTACATACTGCTTGGTCTTGAAAGTATAATCTTAAATTCTAAAAAGATCTGGTGCAAGTCAAAGATGTCCAGGCTGAGTCTGAGCAGGCGCAGTTTATAAAGTTTTCAGGGATAAAAGCTCGCTACCCCTGTCATTCTTGATTTGTTCACTTATCCAGAATGCAAGGATACACCCTCTTTTTTTGCCTAATTTTGGGCAAGAACAGAATGATTATGAAAATATTCATAAATCCAAATGCTAGTAAGAATAAAATTCTTTTTTTAAGCCAGAGATCAAAAAAATGAATTTTTTTTTCATGTTTAAAAACCTTGATACACCAAAAATTGGCAGTTTCTTAAAATGTCCTGAAAAACAGCAGGTGAACATTAGGACAGTTTTCTTTTACAATATTACAGCTGGATTTATTTTTTGAACAAATTTTCAACTGAAAAAATTCCTACAAGTTTATAATCTATACATTATGTGATTTGGTAATAGAGTATGATTTAAATAAGAAAAATTTCCTCTATTTCCATGATTCAAAAATCCATACAAACAATTCGTTGTTAGTATAGTGGTTAGTATCCCGGCCTGTCCAAAATATAAACAACAAAACACAATCCAGACTTTGACCTTATTTATTGTATCAATATGATTAGTGTATGTCCTTAATAATAAAGGGATGCTTTATCATTCCTCAACAAATCAAACATAATCTGACCAACTCTATCTGTCTTCCTTACATAGAAGTTATGTGCACTGTTCTTCTTGCAATTTTCAGTAAAAATACATCTTAATATTGTCTCATATGAGAACATAATGTGGTTTTATTATTTATCATACTCTATAAGAATTAATATATACACTTTTGTGTCAGTTTCACTTTTATGCTCTTTCAAATAGGATTGTAATGAATAGAATTGCATTTGTCTGTCATGTATATGCAACATCAATTCCCAGAAATGGGATAGTTGGATTAGAGGGATTACAACTTGAATGAATACTGCTAAATTGCTGTACATATGATTTCAGTGTATTCATCACAGAGTGTGGAAATGTTCTGGTATCATTACTCACTATGTTGACAAAGTGTTTTAAAGTGAAGCCATGCACATTTACACAGAACTCAGACATTGATTTAAAGTATGAGAATAAACTGCTGAACAATGTACAGGCTGGTACACCAAAAATAATCCACGCATTCGTTTTGTTTGTTTGTTTTAAATTGAAGAGATGAACTTCACAACTACAGAGGATTAGTACTCTCTGAATTTTAAGCTAATACTCAGATAAACAAGTTCATTGTAACAGCAACAGGAAGTGGCTATTAAATCATTGTAGTATAATACCAACAACAGCTGCTTTTATACATTTATGATTTAATACGGCATTTTTACGTCTGTTTATATCTTTCTAAACTGTAAATGGCAACCTGTATAATCTGTGTTTAAATTTTGATACATTTTAATCTTTTGTAGCTCATTTGTATATTTTTCTGGTAGCAAATAATTGAGTATTACCTACATATATTTTATGCATCCATGACATAACTTTTTCTTAATTTTTGATATATCTATTTTTGATATATCTGTTTCAATATACACACGGCTCATCTGCAAGATTTTTCAAATTATTTTAAACATTCACTTATTTTCTAATTTTTTCAATGTTTATTACAAAAAACATTTAAACTTTTTCACAGAATTCAAACTTGTGTTGTTCAAGAATTAACTTTATAACTGAACAGTTCATATCTTTAAATAGATAAAGTTGTGAATTTCTGGAAGGTCACAGAATATCAGCAGTGTTTACAGACTACAGGAAATCAACTATCTGCCAAATCATTAAAAAGATTTTATAACAGCCACAGATGATAATCTTCCATATGTCAATAACTGAAATTACATGTTATTTTTCTATATCAGTTATTGAGAAAATAACTAAGAAAGTTTACCTATGACTAGAATTGTATTCAGAAAGTACTATATAAATTCAAAAGAAGATAAAAATTCCAATTAATTAGAAAAACACAGTTGTTAAAGCAATCAGGTGTAAACTTCAACAGTCC
Organism: Uropsilus gracilis; assembly: GCA_004024945.1. Taxonomy (NCBI): domain Eukaryota; kingdom Metazoa; phylum Chordata; class Mammalia; order Eulipotyphla; family Talpidae; genus Uropsilus; species Uropsilus gracilis. Next base: position 570 of record PVHY01004388.1, on the reverse strand, counting down.
TGAGTTTGACTCCCATTGCTTTGCCTTCCACCTCTGCCATGCTCCCAAATGGGCAAAGAATACTTCCCTGACTGGCTCCAGGTTTGACCTATGACTGACTGTGACTCTGGAATGTAAGCGATAGTTTGTCTATTCCCATCATGCAGTTTTCTAAGCCCTTGAGCTTTTTCCTTTGTTCATGGGAAGAGTGAGAAAATTCTCAGAGAAGATTTGGAGCCAACCAGCAGTCTGCAACCAGCTGAACCCAGAGAAGCAGAGCCAAAACAATTTATTTAAAGTTTATCAACAGATTTAAGAGTAAGAAATAATAGTTTAACCCTTTGAAATTTTGCTACTGAAAACCTAACACATCTACTAATTGTTCAACTTTAGAAAACATTCTCAATTTTTTATACTACAATTTCTTTATCAGTAAAGTTGAAGATAACAATAGTGACAGACAACTTACAGTGTTGTCAGACCTTGGTAAGTGTGGTGTGGTAAACTATATCTGAGGAGGTGTAAGCTATACCTCTGACACAGTATTGTAACCCAGTTATCACAAAGAAGGAAGAGGAGGAGGAGGAGGAG
>PVHY01004387.1:0-94734 GCA_004024945.1 Uropsilus gracilis | reverse complement strand
TAATAGCTGACAATTTAATTACAATAGTCAAAGAGGGAAAACCACAATGAAAAAGTGATGGGGTAGAACATCATGGGAGGGGTAAGGATGATAGGAAACATTCCCTGAACTGTCACTGATTCCTCACAAAACTAGAAAATAATTACTAATAGTCTCATTGTACACTTGAGGTAGTTCTGGCACCAATATGAGCAAAGAATGCTAAAGGCAGGAGACATTCATCCTTGGTTCGAGCAGACCCAACACCAGTGTGGTTATTAATACAAACTTGATTTTCTTCTGTATCTTCTCCATCAGTTGTGTTCATTTTACATTATATTAATTTAATCTTCTCTGCATATGATTATGGGGGGGGTAATTGTTTTCCATGATATCTTGTCGAATGCAGGAGTCTTATATCTTTAACTCTAGTCTTTTAATATCAAATACTTTGCTCACAATAAAAATGTAATGTAAACTGGCAGGTGGCATTCATCCAAAAGTCATTGTTTTCACTGTTGATCTGCAGCTGCCCTGTCTTGGCAGCTGAGGTGTTATAAAGAAGGGAAAAGGAAGCAGACTAAACAAATTTCTAGTGACTGTATTTTAAGGACCAGGTCAGGTATTTTCATAAATTATCTTATTGAAAAGACTAGTAGAGGTAAGATATTTCAGATAAAACAGATCTGAGAGTCTACTGAAACTGATTTTTAAAAACAAATCATCCTTTCATTTAAAAAGTACTATAAGGGAAATAGAAGGCAAACAAAACAGCCAATTTCAAGAACATAAAAATTTTGCAGTCATAAAAAATTACGTTCACAGGCCTCTGACAAGTGGTGAAATATTTTTATTCTAAAAATAGAGGAAATATATTTATGAATAATAAATGTATTTTAATATTTAAAAGAGTCTAGAAAAATACAACAAAGAATAATATTATAATGGCTCCTAAGAGGGAGAGGAAAATGAAGATGGATAAGAATTTTAACATAATCTTCTGTGTATAATTTTAAAAAACTGAAAATCACCTTTAGGAAAATTTTTTAAATGATGTGTAAAACAGTGGAAATGCATAGGCTATAATGTCATCTTAAGTAACCGGTTTTTTGTTTTTGTTCTTTAATATAGAGTCATTTCAACTATGTCAATTCAACTATAAAAGAAATTAGCATATTCTTGGAAAATTGTGAACAATATTCCTAGGGGACCAGTTTTCATTTTGTATACTTATTGTTCAAAATATTTACAATAGTATTTTCATGAGAAAACAAAACCAAGAATGAAAAAATGACCAATAGAACATAGGAAATATATTAATATGTTAGTATAATAGAAGTTGCTGTAGCTACATACTAAGTCAAGCATAAAAATGTTGAGATTTCCCTTTAAAATAATCAGTTCAAAGTAAAGGCTGAACCATCTTCATGCTGAAATGCAGTCAAATTTGGGCTCAAAGACCTACTTCAGAGAAGACAGAATCACACCTTTATGTTCAATACACTTGATCTAATTTTCCTTGCTGTATGAGCGGACCTTGCTTTTCTTTCAAAAAGTTGAGTAGGTGACATTGACAATTAGCTGGAGTCTGGTCACAGACAACAACCTTAGTCTGACTAGCAATTAACCTGGACTAGGTTGATCTATCAACATTTGGTTGCGTTTACTTCTGTAACTCCCAATTGTTCTTGCATTTTAGTTTTCCCTTTCTGAAAATGTTATCTACCTCCAGAAGGTATTAATGAGAATTACATCTTACACAACAATGAAAGGAAGACTTTTGCTTAAGTTACCCTATGCAGAGTCACCTGTTAGCAAAACGTGAATCTTCAAGGTTTTATGGAAAACATATTGACTTCATATTCATTGTCATCAGGCATTTTCCCCTTCAAGGTACAGAACTTTTCATGAAGCAGAAAACAGAAGCAAGCAGTTTTAAGTTTTCCTATGGCAGGATAAGCATACCACAGACACTCTTTCTTGCTTTTTAAAACCAAGTTCTGATACAACACAAGAAGAATTACCTGAGGAATTCAAAATGTAATAAAAATGGTAAACTGTAGAGCAGATTCAAAACTTAGAAAAGTCACACTAAAAGGGGCAAATTTCAAACGATTTTTTTCTTTCACCCTGGCTGTTTTACCTTGAACTAGAGGGCTTTCACAGCAGAGCAACAGAACAATTGCATAGTAGTTACACAGCTAACTCTCCAAATGAAACTTTTTTGGCCAGAGGAACCTGGAGAAGGGCCGTTGTATGCCAGTTTATGGCAGGAATCATGGAGAGAAAAGATAGGGAGAAAGGAAACCCCTAATTTTTTATATAAATCACTTGGGACATACGGTAAGTCCATTTTTCCCATGTGCCTACTAGCCATATGTACTATCAGTATGTTTTCCTTGGCAACATGTTTATATTTAGTTCTTCAACCTATTTTTCAATTGGGCTATTTGCCTTTTCTGGAGTTGCAGAGTTGTTTAAAATTTTTGGATATCAGTCCCTTGTCTGATGTATGCTTGTGAAAATATTTTTTCCCCATTCATTAGAGTATCTTTTCATTTATTTACAGCTTCTGCTGTACAGAATCTGTAGTTTGATATAATCCCTTGTTTATAATCTCTTTTGTTTTTCAATCTATTGGAGATGAATCTACAAAGTCATCTCTAAAACCAGTATCATGAGTTTTTTGCCTATATTTCCTATGTATTATATGCTAAGAAAATAGAATTCTCATATGTCTGAATGGTTTTTATGAAACATTTATTGCAAGGTTTCATTCTTATATCCAGGTATTTTATCTACACTGAGTTGGTTTTCTGAGTATACACTGAGTTGGTTTTCTGAGTATAGTATAAGAGACTGATCGAATTTTATTATTTTGCATGCAGCTTTCCAATACCATTGACTGAAGAGGTTTTTCTTTTTCCAATGTATATTCTTGACTCCTTTGTCAATTAATTGTCAATTAATTTTCAATTAATTGTCCACATAGAGGTGGCTTTCAATCCTATTTCATGTCTGGTTTTGTTCCAGAACCATACTGTTTTATTGTTGCAGTTCTGTAGTACATTTTGAAGGCTGGACATGAACATTAACTAGACTTATTGAGATTAGCTAGATAACTAGATAGTGGTGATAATTTTGCAATATGGTGATCATTTTTATACATAAAAATATTGAATCATACTATCTGAAACTAATATGTTTTATATTATATGAGGTACAGTTGTACCTCAATCAAAGAAAATCTCAAAAGCAAGGCAGTGGAGTCTGGAATCAGAACTGAACAAATAGAATCAACTGGACTTTGACAAAAGAACAAAGGCAATACAAGGGAAAAAGATCATCTTCTCAACAAATGTTTCTAGAACAACTGGACGGCTACATGCGAGGGGGAAAAGTAAATACAGTGACTTTACAACTTTCATAAAAATTAACTCAAAATAGGTAAGAAACAGAAGTGTTCAATGCAAAACTATAAAACTTCGAAAAGATACCATAGGGGAGAATCTAGGTGAGCTGTGGTTTAGCAATGATTTTTTTAGATACAATATCAAAAGCACAATTCATGAAAGAAAAAAACTGAAAACCGCTACTCTCCAAAAGATGAAGTTAAGAGAATAAAATGCCATGTCACAGACAGAGAAAATCTGTGCAAAACACTTACCTGATAAAGGACTGGTATCGAAAATACATAGCAAGCTTTTAAAACTCAACACTGGAAAAACAATATGGTTAAAGAATGGACATAAGTTCTGAACAGATACCTCACCAAAAATGTTATACAGATATAAGCATATGAAAAGATGCTCAACATCATGTGTTATTAAGAATTGCAAGTTTTGAAAAATCAGACACTACTGCTCACCTATTACAATGGCTAAAATCCACAACACTAACAAAACTGGTGCTGCTGGTGATGTGAAACAAATGGCTCTTTGTTTGCTGCTGGGAATGCAAAATGGTACAGTCACTTCAGAAGACTTTGTCTGCTTCTTATAATTAAACTCATACTATTGTCATATAACATAGCAATCATGCTCCTTGGCATTTACCCAAGGGTATAGAAAACTTACTTCTACACAAGCACCTGCACATGAATGCCAACATCAGCTTTATTCATCATTGCCAAAACCTAGAAGCAACTAAGATGTCCTTCAATAGGTGGATGAATAAACAAATTGTGGTATAGCTAGACTATGAAACAGTATACAAAGATGAAGAGAAATGACCTATATTGCCATAAAAATTAATCATAGTCATTATTTCACAATCTACATATATCAAATAATTGCAATGTACACTTTAAACTTAACAAAATATTATACATCAATTGTCTCTCAAAAAAAGTTGTAAAAATTAGAATTACCATATCATCCTAGAATAGACACTGTACTAGAGAGAAAAATGTTAAGGATATTAAGGACAGTGTGGAGTCAACTCATAGACCAGTATACAGAGGGCTGACTCGATAGAGAAGAGGGTTTTGGATTTATTTTTTTAATTTTGTAATTGTATACTGATTGTGAGTGTCCTTACTCTTAGGAGGTAAACTGAAAGTGGTTTGGAAAAAAATAATGGGAAATATATGTATATATATATATAAAGAGCAAAATATGAAGCAAATGGAACAAATTATAAGTGTCCCTGAATAGGGAACATACAAGAGTTTCTTGTGTTGTCCTCATAATTTTTCTTATCTTGAAATTATTTCCAAAAAGACTGCTTAAGTTTACTTTTTTTAAAATGTAGAAGAATCACAAATGCTGATTACCAAGTGAAAAATGACTACTCATTGCATGACTCTAACTACATGACACTCTGATAAGAGGTCAAATTATGGAAAAGATTAGTGACTCCAGGGAGTAGGGTATAAGAATGGATGAGCACACAGGGAAATTTTATGGCTGTGAAGCAAGTGTGTATGTGTGTGTGTGTGTGTGTGTGTGTGTGTGTGTGTGTGTGTACCATAATGATGGAGGTATCATGTATTTGTCAAAATGCATAGAATGTACAGAAGTAGTGAATCCTAATGTAGACCATGACCTTCAGCTATTATAAAACAGTGATATTGGCTCACTAACGGGAACAAAAGTACCACTCTATCATAAGATGTTAATATATAATAGGGGAACTGCAGGGCAAGTGCAGATGAAGTGATATTCAGAAATTCTATATTATCCATTTATTTTTCTGTAAATATGATACTAGTCAAGAAAATCAAACCTACTGATTTTCCTTTAAAGCAAGCTTTTAAAACTATGATACTTTTTGTAACCCCAAATGACCTTTTGTTTCTTCTTTATAGGTCAAGATTTTTAAATTACACCAAAAGCTATTTAAATTCCTTCAATTTCATAAGCTAGAACTGTATTATGAAGCAAACCCCTGAAATAGAAAACCACCTAATGAGTTTGCCTATCATTTTCTACACCTTTTCTCATTAACTTCCAATATGCCAAGTTGTTAAGAAAATACATTCTATTCCACTGTGAGCGATCATGAAGCATTATTTCAGTCCCCAAAGAGAGATCTGTGGAAAACAGCCTCTCCTCACATCCCCCTAAAGGAGCCAAGGCAGCTTCTGCTGACTCTCCATATGCCTAGAAATATCAGTCTATGAAGCCCCCCAAAATTAAATGCTTCAAAAGAGAAAAAAAAGACACTGCTGTTTCTGATCTTATCGATAGGGGAAAAAAACACATCATAATTTCACTGAAAAAATAGATGAGTATAATTTCTGTCCCAAAATATCCCAAACAAGCTATTGAAGACGAGTGCTCAGCTCAGCAGATTTGTGATTACCTCTTGGAAAGGTACCTACCACTGTCCTGGTATTGTAAAAGTGGGAGCTCTTTTCTTTCCCTCTTCTTAACATTTGTAAAAATCTATTACTGAAAACAGGAGCACTTTTGCTGTATTAAATGGCAGGTAGAAATTTCTCCTGACTATGCTTTTAATAAGCAGAGCATACTTTTTTTGCTTTGAACATCGTGGCACAATGTTTTGACTGCAATGAGATATTCTAAATCAACAATCTTAAAGTGTGTCTCTGGACCACCAATACCAACACTACCAGGGAGCTCAGGTACAATGCAATTTTCACCCAGACCTACTGACTCAAGAAATTCCAGGGCTGGGACCCAGCCATTTGTTCTCACAAATCCTCCAGGTGACCCTAATGCCCAGTGGAAGTTTGAAAACCATGGTTCTAGTAGTTCATAAGTATGGAAATATGCCTTACCTACCTTTCCCTAAGTTGGCTGGAACCAACTACTTAGTTAAGCATTAGCTCAGGGACTTCCTTTTGCTGAAAACACGGGTTGACACTTCCACCTTTTGATCCCTGCCTTCCTACCAAGCAAGGACAGGGCCCTCAGGCATTCCCTTAAGACACTACAGATATTCACACATAGTGGCAACTTTGAACCAATAAGCCAAAGAAATTTTGTTATTTCTGAGAAGAAGGGAGGGGAGGAGAAAGGAAAAGAAAAAAGAAAAATCAGTCTCACCATCTGAAAGACTTGACTATTCTTGACAATCACAGTACTCCCATCTCAGGTAGGAAAACAATTTTCAGGATACAAAGTACTTCCAGACACATTGTGTAACTTAACTGTCACAATGACACTGGGAGGCAGACCTTCTTCTTCCCAGCATCTCTGAAACCCAGTGAACTCTGAGTAACAGCAGCTAGGACAAGATCAGCCAATCAGCAAGTATATATACATCACTGTTTATGCTTAGCACCAGGTCTGTGGAGCCTTCCTAACAGGAAAGATAGCTATGTGATCTTAGACAGATTCTTGAACCTCTGTAAACCTCACTTCCACATCCATAAAACAGAAATGGAAACAGTTCCTACTTCAGAGAGTTTATGTTGGGATTAAAAGATAATCCATGTGAAGGTCTACAGAAGGTGCCTTGACCCTGTAGATCTGCAATAAATGTAGCTGTCAGGACAGACTGAACACCACACTGCCCCAGCATTTACCCCACTGCAGTCACTCCGGCAGCTCCAGGGCATATGTTTTAGCCTATTACTATTTTCCTTTATTCCTGCCCTCAGACTTCTTATATGTCCAGACCTACCTCCATATGTTGCATGTTTACACAACAGACATGATACCATCATCAATCACACTATGGAAACCCTTATTATCAACTAGTCATAAAAAAAGTCACTTTATAACAGATGAACAGTTTGTTGGCAGCTACTCCAAACATCTGATACTTTTATCTTCATTTCAATTTAAAGATCAGCTCTTAAAAAGATAAACCAAATAATTATGTCAAATGTACATTGCCTTCATCCCAAAGAGCTTTTTGAAATTCAAGGGAAGCTATAGGCTTAAATAAGGTTGGCTTCCACTCCTTCATACTAAATTGATGGAAGGTAGTCTGAGTCTCCAGTAGTATATTTTTAATTTTTTAAGTTTTGTTTTCATCAGCACATGGCAGGTTTATTAAAGGTTAAAACACACACACACACACACACACACACACACACACAAACAAAAGCAAGAAATGCCTTCATCAGAAATCAATGGGCAGAGAGCTTCATTTTGTCAGAGCAAGAGGTGCTCTTGACTCCAGTTCTTTTAATGAAAAACAGAAACTCTTCTCTGGGCAAATCCTTCTAGATATATGCCTGATTGCAAGCCTTTGAAGTTGACACAGCTGAAGTCAGATTTTTACATGAATTATGCACTACAGTAAACAGAAGGAAGACCAATGAGAATGTGATTCATACAAGTGAAAGTTAAAGGCACATCTTGTACTTTGTGATTTCTGAGAAACCAACATTCCTGACCTAGGTGAGAGACACAAAGTCTGGGGTTGCTTCAGTTACTGTGGGTGCAGCCGTAAAGTCCACTGAGCTACTGATTCCATTTGTCTTTGGTGGCTTTTGTTCCACTGACTCCAAGTTCATTAATCTAATCCAGTAAAACTAATTATTTAAATTGATTGAACAAATGAGAAATTAACATTCACTTTAATTCATTTCAATTAAGTCAACATAAACCCAGTAAAAGATTCTCTAAATTCAAACTTAACACCTAATTTTCGTCCTAAAATACTGACTCAATGCTATAGTTTATTTCTATACTTGTGTACTCCAATTGTGAATTCTACAAATCAAAATTGTGCATAGGTATTTGAACTCTAGGACTTTGTAACAGGATTTTTAAGTACCACAGGCAATTTTTTTTAATGATTTACCATATGTTTTTTTCCTAAAGGGAAATAACTCCTAAACCAAAACTACTTCTAAATCAAATGTATTCATGCTGGCATACTATTTCAAATTCATCAAGGTCTAGGATAATAAATGTACATATTTATATATGAATGGCATATTAGCTCAAGAAAAATCCTATTGGGGAAAACAACTGGTGATTCTGCTTAGTGATGATTTCAGTGTTATTCCTCCCTAACTTATGTAACAGATTAAGCATTTATTTCTCAGTATTAAAGTAAGTCTGCAGGAGTTTAAAGCAGTTACAGGACTGGAAAATTATAGGATACTCTGTGGTATGGTATGATACTCTATAGGTCAGCTTAAGACCTGAGTCCAGAACCACCCAAGAGTTTACATAGTCATTCCAGTCCATTTTTGTACCTAGAAATCCTAACCACCTACAGTTGATCCCACCTGAAAAGAAAATTAAAGCCTGAGCAAAGACAAAGAAAGTTGTTCAATGGCAAATCCCACTCTCTGTTGATAACTTGTAAACTGTCCTGTTTTCAAACCACAGGCTCTCCAAGCAAGAATCACCACTGTGAGTCCCCATTGGAATGGAGCTCAGGTATGTAATCACCTTCTGTTGAAGTCATATTTCATTCCTATATGCGTTTCTGCTACATAGCAAGAGTGAGACTGGTCCTCTAGCCATTTGCTTTTCCCCACGATTATGTGTGTGACTCATTCTGTTGCCTCTCTTTATGATGTGGAGTCCACACTCCATCAAGATTTCTATGTAGAGATTTCTGTCCCCAACCAAATTTGGTTTATTTGCCTGTTTTCACACTTTCACTTTTATTATGACTTTACTGTATATCTATACTGTTAGTAATGACTTTCCCCAGACCTCACTTCTCACCCTAAAAAATACTGTTCACATCTCATTATCATGCAGTTAAAAGTGGCTCTGAAAAAACTCAGAAAGCAAGAGCTCAAAAGTGTTTGTATTTCTCCAATCTCATGTGTTCTTCATCTACACATGGCTGCTGAGACAGACATCAGTCTCAGGCACAGTGGAGGCTTTGGATATCTACCCAAACAAAAGCAATATTAAAAGGTATATAAAAAACACAAAATAGAGAATTCCCATTATCTGTTTTCTGATTATAACTTTGTCACTCAGATCATAACACAGTGTGATCTTGGATGAGTCATTAACCTTCTAGATCTATTGAAAGGTTTTAAAATATCAAATTTCTCTTCCAGCTATGAAATTCTGTTATTATATTCTACCAAAGTAATTGTCAAATGAATTCCCAGTCTTGTTGAAAGTCTTAAAATATTATCTACTGTTATTAATTCATGTCACTGCTCTCCTCCATTAGTATGGACAACTGAAACACAATTATGTGCTTGAAGGCAAAGACGGTGGGGAAAATTCCCATGTAAACTTTCATTCTATGACATATTTGAATGTGCAATTCAATGCCCTTTATTGATTAAAGCACTCAGAAATACTCATGACCTCAACTTCTCTCACAAATTTAAGGAAACAGAATCCATCAGCTGTGCACTTATGGACCACAGATTTAGTGAAGCATGTTACTGCAGTAGCTCCAAGCCTCACCACCTAAAATATTGATATAATTATCATCTCGCAAGACCAAAGAGATTCTTTTGGTTACTGAGATTCACAGTTCTAATAAGTGGTGGCAACACAATACAAGAACTGTGCTTTGGATAAGAATCTCAATGGACATCAAACATCTCAACGGTAGGTAGAATTGCAATGTCACATCATAATCATGCAATGAAACTTTCTATTGCTCTTACCAGTGTTTAAGGTCTACAAATCTCAAAAGATATAAAGAAAAGGATTCTCCTAGGAATGGCTTCAAATTTACCATATGTGAGAAAGAAAAAAAAAATAAACTTCATAAGAAACTGCACATACAAACATAAATACACATATACATATGCACATACATATTGAAAAAAACCAAATCTACTCCATACCATACATTTTAAACATCTAGTTAGAATAAAATATGTTGATGACTTATTTTGTATACATTAACAATTAAATGAATGAAAGTGAGGATTAAGTACGTGTAATATACAGAAATCATTTACCGTAACCCGGAACTTTAAAATTCTGTCTTCAAAAAAAAAAAGTTAGCACTGCTAGATAGTAAAAGACAGACTTAGAATAAAATAGTCAAAATTCAATGGAAAATTAGTATATGACAGAAGAAGCAATTGAAATCAAAGAGGAAAATATGTATTAAATAACTCACCTTTAGGACAACTAGCTAGCCAATTTGGAGGGCAAACTAAACCTGGGATTCTCTTTTCTTTTTTAATTTTTAATTTTCTTTTTAAATTTTTATAAATTCTTACATAAGTAAATAAGGTAAATGGTTACTGGTATGCCTTCCCTTCTCCACTCCCCACCCCCTTGTATTCACTCAATCTCTCAGTCTCCACTCTCATTTTTCTTTTTTGGTTTATGTTGGGTTCATTGGTCCTTTGGTCTCTTTTCTGAGGCTGTGTCCATTTGTCGGATGAGGGACTGTGTTCCAGGCCCATGGCACAGATTCTCTTTTCTGACACCAGAATAATTCAAGGTGAATCAAAGATTTAAACAACAACAAGAAGAATTGAAAGGATTTTCACTAAATAGTAAATAAAGTGCTTTTATCTCTAAGCCCTCCTGAAACCCTAGTAAAATCACCGTAAGAATAAATGAAGTAAATTTCCAAAAGGACAAAAGATGATAACAGATAAGAGATAACTCAAAATTTTGACAAATGGAAAGCAGAAGAGTGAGTGGTAACTAATCCAGCCAAGTGGAGACAGCTGAAGCCTCACTCTCTGCAGGGGTGGAGTCAAATAAGACATCTACCTTCACAGACACAGATCAGGTAGAGATGCTGATTCAGCAAGTGCAGGCAGAGGCCTGAAGCGACATTCCTAACAAGCTCCTGGTGATGTGTACAGATATTGCTGGTGTGGGTTCACACTCTGAGTTGCAAGGCATTAGGGCAGATAATGCCAATGCCAGAAATACTCAAGAACTGCCAGCACAGGACAAATCCAGAGGATGGTGAGCAGGCTGATGCAAAGACTGTTTAGGGAACAGTGAGCCTCCGGATTCGGTCCTTGAAATATGGTGACTACTCTCTTCTACCCCAGTAGAGAAGCAATTTGCTCCTGGAGAAGGTAACAGAGGATCTGACCTTTGGAATACTAAGCATAATGAACAAAAAAGTGGTTTAAGTGAAAATCTGCAAGCCAAATAGAACCCTCCAGCCCCTTTTATTGTTCAACCCTCAGAATGCAGACAGCAGGTCCCTAACACTCAGGCAAGTAAGAGAACAGTTGTTGGCTGGAAAAACTGACTCCTCAAAAGAAAGTACTCTGAAGGATTAAATTTGACTATTCAAACCACACAAAAAAATTAAAGTCTTCATCCCAGGCAAATGACATAACTAAAATCAAAACACTAAGCACATATTAAAATAAACATGAAAAACGACTGATGTTTAAATTGTGTTTAAATAACCTTTACAAATCAATAAACATTTCCCCCCCAAGATAAAAGACATCTAGTGGCTCACAAAAATAAAAACAAATAGCTTTAAAACATATGAAAATACTTTGACTTTTACTTAAAAATAAAGATAAATTAAAATGATACCATTTTTTCACATGGTCAAAGGCAATTAATTGAAACTTCAGTTACATATCATGATAGAAACTTTGCTTGGTAGTAATATACACAAACAATTGCAATCCCCTAGGAAAACAACTGGACAGTACCTATCAGAATATGAAATGACCCAACAACTTCACACTAATAAGAGTTTGTCCTAAGAACTTCCCATGTAAACAAAGATAAACATATAAAAACAGTCAATGGGGTATGATCTAGTGATCTAAAGGTATACTAATAGTGGATTAGTTCCATTATAATAAATATGTAGTAGGTATTATATTTATGTCAAAATTCCACACAGCAATTTAAGAGAAGAAGTACACAGAACATATATTACTTGCCTTCAATAACATTAATAGAGAAATATTTATGTTTGAATGCACAGGAAACATTCCATAACACAATTAAAATGTTTTTTTCAGAGGACAGTGTTTTAGTTTTCATTGAATACTGTATTTTACTATTTGACAGTGTTTCCACAAAAAGCACTTATTTTTCTTTATCAGCTTCATTCCAAAGAATTACAAAGTAAGAAAAAAAGGATTCTAGAAAACCACAGTGCAGTGGCTGGAAGCTGAGATTTGATTTGAAGGAGATGCGCTAACTTCTTTTGTGACTCTTTCATGAATGGAGATGATGATGGTGATGATGATGATGTAATAATTACATAATATTTTATAACAAAACATGAGTTTGTCTTATTTATTATTTTAACACTATGACTTCTACTGTACCATTTATTTAAGTCATACCTTATATATTCAGACTCTTTCCTAACTTATTTTCTTAGGTTCACTCAGTCAACAAGAATGACAAGTCTGCATCCTGAGATGGCATATGTAGTCCAAACATTAGTTTGGAGCTCTGAAGTCTCCACACTACAAGACTAAACATGATCCATGGTAGCATAAACACTACCACATCAGGGGTAGGAGCCAACACTCTTGAGAAACATTTGCCTGACCTACATAAGTCTAACAAGTATCTTTACAAGTCAATGTGTTTATTTTCCCCTAAAGTCAAGAAATATTTTTAATGAACAGCTATTTAGCTACTTTTTGAAATCTAGGTTTCCTAATTAGGTTGAATTAGGTTTCCTAATTCAAATCCTTAAAACATTTTGTGTATAATCATTCCCACATTTTTCATCAAAGTATCACTTCCAGCCTTATTTTTATTTATTCACTAAATTTAGTCATTAAATATAAATGTATGTTCTTCCTTCACCTTATTATTTTAGCAAAACCATAAGCATACATTTCTACAGCTTTAGATCAAGCATTCAAAAGGAAAAAAAAGTAATTACTCAGTGTAAAAGTCATTTTCAAGATGTTACTTTGAAAGTCACCCTAAAATGCAAATCAAAATCACAAACTATTACCTCACACCTGTGAGAAATGTTATCATCAAAAAGACCGAAAAAACAAAACAGAACAAAACAAGCAAACAAACAAAAACAGTGCTGGCAAGGATGTGGAGAAAGTGAAAACTAACACACCGTTGGTGAGAACATAAACTAGTGTAGTCACTAAGGAAAACTGTAAGAAGATTGCTCAAAAAGGTATACAAATACTGTCACATCTACAATTCTTCTTCTGGGTGGTTATCTAAACATGGCCACACCAATCCATCTGCATCCTATGTTCACTGCAACATGCTTTATAATAGCCAAGAGTTGAAAACAGTCTCAGTGCCTATGAATAGAAAATGTAAAGATGTATAAAGATGTAATGTTGGGGTGTGTGACCACTAGCTATTTTAAAAAATGAGATCTTGAGATCCACAAGAACATGGACTGATGGAGGGGATGTAACCTTAAGTGAAATAGGTGGAGACAAATACCAAATGATTTCACTTATAAGTGGAAGGGAGAGATACAAAAGTAACAAACAAAAGCTCTCTGAGCACAAAAACAAAACAGAGGTGGCCAGAAGGGAAGAGAATGGGTAAATTTGATAAAGGAAACCAATGGTATGTTGATGGACAGAAACTAGACTTAGGAGTGAACATAATATAATATGTATAGATCCTGGATTAAAATGATATTCACTTAAAACATAGAATATTATAAGCATCAAAAAATGTTTTTAAAAATCACTCTTACAATACAAATTAAATAATCCCTAATACATAAGTAAATAAGCTACCTTAGAATGTCTTTATTTTTAGACAATAGATGCATATTCAAGTAGTAAAGTGTCATAATATTTGTAGTTTATTTTGCATCATACAAGAAAAATGATATAATGGTAATAATCACTGAATTTGGGTGTTGGGAATGCAAGTATTCATGGTATTCTAAGGCTTTTTAATCAGATATTTTAATATGTCACTCTACAGGACTAAGAACACACTTTTTCTCTGAACAGAAACAACTATGATATAATATGATGACTGGAAGGTACAATGGGATAGAAAGTGAACTTAGGGTACTGGAAAATACCTTAATTATAGATTTAAATCTCTTGAGCTCTAAATTCTTGGTTACTTAGTGACTCTTGGAAACTTGTTCTGTGATGACTTGTTGCATGCAAGCTTTTCACCTTTAGAATATCTCAATCATGAGATAATCATAAAAAGAAATCACTGAAAAATTTCATACAGAGATTTCTGTCATTCATAATTTATTATACAAGGTAATAAAATTTAATATTTATAACTGATTTATATATTTTTACAAAGAAATATCTTAAAACATCATTCCTGTTACCTACGTTAAGTCAAAGTCAATGAGTTAGAAAGGGTATAAATATGTGAGACACAGGTTTACTAAATAAGTGGTTCTAGATGTCACAAAGCTCAATATTATGAACTTAAATGAATTTCTCATTGCATTTTATTATTATTATCCTCATCTTTCAGGTACAAAGGAAGAGGCTAATATCATTCCATGCAGACATTATTAAATTGCTTTCCTGGACAGATTCCTAAACTTCTGTTCTTTGGTCATGCCACAGTTAAGATAGCTGCTGTTTCTTTACAAATCAGAATGGTTTATCAACATTGCATCAAACTTGCCTAAGATTAAGTCAGTGTGGGTCAGTTTTCTCAAACAGTGTAGAGGGGCTCGTGGAGATGGGAGAGGAGTAAATTGGCACAATTTTTCTTTAAAGAGTTTTATTAAAATTTTCACTCTGTGTCTCATCCAACCTAGCAATTCTGTCTCTCTGTGTTATTTGGAGAAATACATCCAAGTACCATGAAGACTGTTCAAGAATGGTATATAATATTGTTCCTAATAGTACTTATAGAGAAAACAGTTAAATGATTTATAAAATACCCAAACAATGGAATACTGTGCCATGATATTATAAAGAATTAAGTGGCCTCACCAATAGTGGAAAGTTTTCCAGACATAGAGTAGGTAAAGAAAAAAAAGTTGGGTAGTAAGAAGTTCTAGCAGGTAAGTGCATCCAATTCAAAAAATGTTTTATACAATTTAGATGAACTTAAATTCCTTAGATTGATTGGCTGGATAATGGAAGAGAGACTGATGGAGAGAAAAGTGAGCCAGTTTTGTTCTACTTTCAATGCAATATTTGTGTCTCATTCTTATCTCAGTTCTGAGGGAAACCGCTTGCCAAACAAACACCTGTTCTAAAAGTTACCTTAGGAACCATGAAGTTATTTTTTGAAAACAGAATTCATTTCAGGAATTTTGAACACTCAAAAAAAAAAATCAAGCATCAAAATGTGAGGTGATGCCTCTTATTAACTATCCTTCTAAATGAATCTGGACTGCAGGGAATGGTAATAACAGAACGGTAATAACAGAATAACAGAACGGTAATAACAGCAAGCAAGGAGGGCTCAGAATTAAAAGGTAAGTGAGTCAACTGATCAGGGGAGTCCATGTACTAAGGCTACCATTGATGTGAAAATAGAGCTAACACCTTTGCCAGGAAAGGTAAAGAAATGGAAGTGCTAAACAAAAAGGATCCAGCCATTCCAAGAACAGATAAGCCGTGACAAGTCTTAGTGCTAACTAGCCATCATACTCTACTCAATCATATAGGACTTGACTCTGTTGCCACACTGTGTACAGAGCCAGTCTGCCCACGTGGGACTTGCAGCTAAAGCCTGACTCTGAGAGAGGCAGTGGCAGGGCAGGTGGAACTTTCTAACACTTCCCTCATTTAACCCTAAGATAGAGTTGACTGCAATGTTGATTGCAGGGACCCAATTCTCTCAGATAAATCACAGGCACCTCACCCTAGCAAAAGTAAGCTTTGTAACAAAACCATGAACATAAAATGCATACACAAAAAAAACACTTGACTGCCTGAACACTCTTGAAACATCTACTGGTTAACAACCATCACCTCTCTGTATTTTTGGCCTCTCCCCAGTATTTTCACAATTCTGTGAGAAGCCACTTAAACATTGAAGGTAAACATTCTCGGGGGGGATACGGAGTATGGTAATGGTCTCCACAGCGCAAGATAAACTTGCTCACCCACACTTATATGGGGAACCGCTTCAATGGACTCTTTTAAAAGGGCTGTGGAATGGGGGATGGTGAGGCAGGCAACACATCTCAGTCACCAGGGAAGCTTCTTTCCACAGTGCTTCAGCCTTAGGGAGAAGCAGACTGGTCATTTTTGTTGTGAAAACACCTCTGGCAGGTGACCGGAACAGCAAGGCTTTACCAGGACAATCAAGTGGGTTACTGTTTCCATTTCCCCTGGGTTGAGGCATTCCTGGGACAGCCCCCTGAGAAGCAGAAGCAGCTGTCACTCTCTCTTGGGTCTGCAGGGGTTCCTTAGCAGCCAGGGTCCTCCCAGGCCCAGGTGGGTGGCAAAGGGCAAGTCACTTCATCCTTGTAGGCTTTAGTGTCCTGATATAGAAAAAGGCAGTTGGAGATTTTTAGCTCTGTCAGTATTTCTCAAAGTGTGATCTTTAGATGCTCTATGCCCTAAGACAAAATCTGGCAGTAGTATTCCAAGACATTGGGGTTCTATGAGCTGGTAGGAGCTGTATGCCCCAGGGGAGCAGCATTTTTTCACTCTGCCAAATCTATATTTAGCATTGCCTTTACATGGTGTGAATAGAAGCAAACAACTTTTAGACAATGGTATGTTGTTTTTTAAAATCTGCAGGTAACACACCCCTAGAGGGAAGGTAAGCAATCAGACTCCTCCCACCACCTCCTCCTTGGAATCTGATATATTCATGCATTGTTTAATGAATGAGTTTTCAATTTCCTTTGTAAGCAGAATGGTTGTGAATAAAACTATTGCTAATTTTAAAAGGCAGTTTTTGGTCATTTGTCATTCTATGGCATCGTGGCTTCATTTTTGTCTTACTTTATTTAAAAGACAACCCACCATAGATGTTGTATTTGATCCCTAAGATGCTCTCTCTCAACGCCTAAAAAATTTAATCATTTTCTTTAATTATTTACACAGAAAATGACTTACAGATTATATTTAAGTTGAGCAGAAGAACAAGGTGCTAGCCAAGAGCAGGTGCAAATCATTTTCACATTAACTTGGTGAGGTTAGTTAGCCATGACCACATGAAGTAAGCTCAAATTTGAAGGGTATGGATTTGTTTCTCTTAAGGACAAAGATAAATGTTTCAGTTAAGTTTGAATTTTTTCATTTTTATGCATATCATCCCAATGTAGCTACACTAAATTTGTTTTTTCTTTATAATCAAATTAAGGCCTAGCTCAAATTTCTCAAAGAAATCAATATGTCATATCTTCAGGCTTTTTTTTTTTTTTCTGAAAGGCTCTCATGAAAAAAAAAATATTTCTACACTGTCTAAATACTAATGCACAATCTCAGCAAACTGTATTATAAGAGAGTGAGGCAGACAGGTCCAGCTTTTCACCAAGCTGCTATGACTATTTTCTACTAACTACAACTGGAAGAGTCAGAATTTCTCTCAGAAAGGAGACCCTAAATGCAATCCACACTCTCATTTATTCTCAACAAGCCTAAAAGTTTCAAAGGAAAACTAAGCATAGAGTGGTTATTTGCTGTAACTTGTAAGCAGCAGGGCCAGATCAGCCTGTCTTAAGTCAGTATAAGTGGTGAATCTGAAGTTCACCATTAACAGTGGGGCTGCCAAATACCCAATCAAGTTGTTCTTGAAACTGCAGTAAAAAGGGGCTAGAGGGCTTAAATACCTGGCATCCTCCTGCATGGCACTTCATGAATAAGCTCCACCCAGAGGGATATATTGTCCTGGCTCTCCCCAAATGCACTCAGCCCATCACCCGTCTAAAATCCTATCATTAGAAATCATTTTTCACAAGTCTCTGGCCTATAATCCACATCACTTTTAATGACTGAGAAAAAGTTTCAAAAGCATTCTCCTCCCTCAATAGGCATAGTACTGAAGAGACTGAGGCAGGCTTCCGTGCCTGTGCAAAACTCTAAATTTTTACTCTTCCACTGAACAAGTAAATCCTCCAGTTCCAGGATCAAATATATAAACAGGTCCTACTGACTCCACAAGCTGCACCCCTTCACACCTCTCATCTCTCGACCAGCATACCACATCACATTACAGAATATTTTTTCACAAGTCAGTGCTAAATCCTGTACTATGGTACTGATCATATTTTACATGATGCATGTTTTTAGTTTTTATTGAGTCCCCTTTAAAAACACCTTCACAGATGGTCTTCAACATCACAAATTAAGCAGATTCCGAATTTTACAAGTAAAGACACCAAATTTCAGAGTATGAAGTTCACTTGTGAAGCTGATAAAGGACAATGTTTGGATTTAATCCTAGATTCCATAATCTTTCTAATATCCCATCCATTTTCCTTTTACTTACAGTTAGGAATATACATATGCTATTAGGGTTCTACATTTCTAATTAATTGCAATAAATGAATAATTAACTGTAACACATCTTGAAAATAGCAACATAATTAAAATGTATTCTCTCCCTTAAGTCTATTCATACAAAGACACACCCACTGACACCCAAAGCCCTTATAGTCTCTTAATCTCTATAATGCCTGAGTGACTGATTGCTCAGGTCTCAATTTTCCTTCACACAAGCTATTGTGTCCTGAACTGCCACTCTGCTTAAATCACCAAGTCACTTTATTCTGCTTTGAAATGGTGATCTGTTAAGACAAGATCTACAGAGCTACTTAGACTTGCTGGCAGCTTTTACTGTGATACTTGCCAAACTGTGTCTCGGGACAAGATTCTAGATGGTTTTCTCTATCCTCTCCCCCACTCTCAATTCTATATGGCACCCCAAGTCCTAGAACTTTAATTTAAAGATCTTTGCCAATGACAATAAAAAGGAACGGGAGGAAGGAGGGAGAGAAGAAGGAGGAAGGAGGGATAGCAATAGAGAAAACTAGAAAAGGAAAGGGAAGAGAGGGAGAAAAGTGGGAGAAGTAAAGGGGAAAGAAAGGAAAGAGAAAAGGAGAAGGAAGAAAAGAAGGGACAAGAGAGAAAAGAAGGAAAAGAGAGAGGAAAAGATAGAGGGAATCCAAGTAACAGCTTCAGGACAGTATTACTAACTTTGTAACCTGAAAACTTCAAAGATAAGATACGGCATTTATGTAGACACTGGCTAGTCACAAACAAATACTACCCTTAAGTCACTGTGTCAAAAGACTACCTATGTGAAAGGCTACCTACCGAAATGGAATGCAATAAAAAACCATTTGTGTATCTCTAACCCACCTCTGCCAACACCTTATCTCCACAGTCTAGTTCAGAGGTAATAAAAGCCAGGACAGGATTTGGAAACAGGAATAGTCCAAGAGACGTCCATTTTGAAGGTTAACAGTATGGAAGAGATAACAAACTGTCAAAAAACAAAACACACACAACTTCCAAAAATATTCCCTTAAATAAATTATGTAAAGTTATGTTTTGTACAATAATCAAACATTAGTACAACTTGGAAAACTACTTTTCAATATGTACCTGTCATTGATTACAACCGATTGTCTTATGGTATACAGAATTTGAGTAAAATCATGTTCAAACATACAACTGTTTAGCATGTACACCTACAAAATGGGTGTAAAATTTAACTGAGAGATAAGGACGATCAGATCCCATCTTTTCTTACAGAAAATCTCCTTCATTGGTCTTACTAGAATTTTACTCTCTCATCCTGTTTTGCTTTAAATAGATTGTGAACACATTAGCAAGCCTTTACTTTAACCCCAGGGATCCTGTGAAACCATGCAGTATGCTTTTCTAAAGATGTTCTTCTCTCCTTTTCTGAATGTGCCAACTTATTATTAAATTGCCATATTAACAAATGGACTGATGGAAGTTGCCTGGTTGAAGTGTCTACAAAAAAGCCCTGAGCACTAAGTGTTCTCCCTCCAGATGTCAGCTTTCCTCCCACCACTCCTTACCTCCTATCTCCCCTTGTCAGATAATTCTAGAGAGGAAAGGGGATCTCCTACATCACAGGGGATTTAAAACAAACAAGTCTTGATGAACTAAGATTAAGGACTGTGATGTTTGTTTCTAAATAGAAAGCTATGATGCCTAGAAAATGAAACCAGTTATTTTGTGTGAGTCTTTCTTTAGTTGGCAACTTTTCTTTATTTCTTTATAATTATTTTTGAGGTAGTAAAATATACATGAAACAAACATTTTAAGTGTGCAATTCAGGGGCATCTAGTCCCTTCACATTTTACACAAGCAACATAACCAGCCATCTCTGGAACTCTTTCAATCCTGTGAAATTGAAATTCGATGCCCTTAAAACAACTCTCCATGTCCTCCTCCCCCATACCCCTGGAAATCATTCTGCTCTGTTTCTATGAATTTGGAAACTCATGTAAGCATAATGTACATGCAATCATATAATATTTGTCTTCTTGTTTTTGTAACCTGAGTGTAATGTCCTCAAGTTTCTCCCATGTCAAAGTTCCTTTTAATTAAGGCTGAGTAATATTCTATTGTTTGTGTAGATCACTTTTTGTTTTCTAGTCATCTCTTGATGGACATTTATATATTCCCACCTCTTGGTTCTTGTGAACAATGTTGTGTACATAAGTGTACAGCTATCTCTGAGACCCTGCTTTCAATTCTTCAGAGCACATACCAGAAGTGGCATTGCTGAGTCATGTGGTAATTCTATTTTTAATATTTTGAGGAACTGCTTTCCACCACAGCTGTACCATTTTATATTCCAACCACCAGTGCAGAGGGTTCCAGTTAGAATTTCCTCACATCCTCACCAACACTTGTTATTCTCTCTCTCTCTCTCTCTCTCTCTCTCTCTCTCTCTCTCTCTCTCTCTCTCTTTCTCTCTCTCTCATTCTCCCCCTCTCTCCCCACCCTCTCTCTCATCAAGGTAGTATTTGTCTACAACACTGTGTATGATTTTGGGGTATAGATTCACTTCTCAGATGTATATGACTACACCACCCCACCATCTAAGAACCATAGGCCACTGGGTTTTCCCCCTATTTGTTACCCCTCCCCTCCCTCTGTTTCTTTCATAGCAGCCAATCTATGTTTATGAAGTGGTATCTTATTTTGTTCAGTATCTCATCTCAATTGTATCTCATTTCCCTGATGATAAGTCTACCTGTCAATTCTAACCAAACTTAAGAAATACAGTATGAAAAGTTTCAGCTCTATCTCTGAGTTTTCATAAAAATCCATTCATTCTTAATCCTGCAAACTCTCTCCAAACTCTTCTTCTCTGCCTCAATCTCAGAAATAAATTCAGGATATTGCTTCCTGCTATATAAAATCTGAAAATCAGCCGGGCATGGTGGCACGTGCCTGTAAGCGCAGCTTATGGGGTCGCGGTGGGGCCTGGGGATCACAGTTTGAGTCCCTCCCGTGGCAACACAGCAAGACCTAGTCCCAAAAAATAGCGGGGTGTGGTGGTGCACGCCTGTACTCCTAGCTACCTGAGTAGCTGAGGTTGGGGATTGCTCGAGACCATAGTACCACAGGCAACGTGAACCTGCGGTTCCACGGGCAAAAATGCCGAGACCCAATATATAAAAAAAAAAAGTCTGAAAAATCTCCTCCTTAATGATGATAACTTAGATTAGGAGGACAGGGGGGCAGAAGGGAGACAGAAATAAAAGTATAAATACATGACCAGAGAAACAAGTCAAGGCAAAATCATTCTGCACTAAAAAAACAAATTCAGAGATCATCTTTTTCCTAACAAAATGTGGGAGGGTTCATCCCAATAGGAAAGAACACATTTCACAGAAAGTAAATATGAGTGATCAATAAATATCTGAAGTAATTTCATTGTGAACAATATAAAAACACACAACAGTAATATTTATTCAACTTTCAAAGCAAAAATGAACTCAGTTGATATAACTAGCATGCTAACAGGGATGCACACGTGGATAGAATCACTATGGAGACCAATTAGGCAATTGTGTCTATCAAGAACACTTTAAGGTTTAGAAATGCCATTTCTAGGTACTGCCCTGTAGGAAGTCACCAGGAATTAAAAGATTTATACACACTAACTGGAATACGTTAAATGTCCAACAACAATATGGGAATTTATAGTATGTCCATAGTGTAGACTAATGTAGAATTCTTGAAAATATCTTTGGGTAAATTTAATCGTATGGAAAATGTTCACATTATATCTTTAAATAGTAAAAGGCTACACAACAAATATACATATGTACACACAGTATGATGTCATGATATCTGCATTAAAACATGAGATCAAAATTGTTAGGGGATCAAATTTTACCACTATATAATTGAGGGAAAATTAGTGTCTACCTCCTAGGGTTTGAAAAAGATTAAATGAAGTGAACCATGCAAAGGAATAAATTCATTTTAGGAAATAAATACTAGTTGTTACTAATACTTTCAGAATAATAATAAAAAGTTATTCATTAAAAACTGTAGCCATTCATAGCAGGGCAACACAAAGTGAATGGTGAGCACCATCATGGCATTTAGATCATGTGCTACTGGTACTCAGTACTCCACAGCAATACTAATGAGCCACTCCAAAAAGTCCTTGTGAGAATCACCACTTTGTATCAACTATACTCCAGGACAGGTATGTAGAGATGTCAAAGAAGAATGCCGTGGCAGCAAAGGACAACAAAATAGCTTATAAAATCTTTTTTCAAGGGTTTGTGGAGGAGAGAGAGACCAAAGCATAAAATCATATGCCTCAAGCTTTTTTAAAGGGGAACACTAATACAGAACAATCTTTGAGCTACAAGAGGAAATCTTATTAGCTCTTATTTTTACAAGTAAAGAGAAAGGGGAAAATGGGTCCCCAAATACACTATGTGACACAACTAGTTACTAGCAAACTATATATGGAACCCCAGAATTCCGATTCATTTTCAGAAATATTGATCATTTTAAGAAATGATCCATTCATCGCTTCTCGGCCTTTTGGCTAAGATCAAGTGAAGAAATGATCCATTCAAACAAATATGGAGAGGAGACAAAAAAATTTTGAGTCATGATTTTGCTAGAAATATGTGACCAATGACTTTAGAAAACATGGTTTTGCCTCATGATGAAAAAAGAGATGCCAGTGCATATTTATTACATGGAGAGAGATTTTAGTGTTCACCAACAAAGCATTACAGAGTGACAGAAGCAAGAGAGGAAGTTAAGGCAGACATGGGACTAGTTTACTGATGGAAGAAATTCAAGTGAAAGTCTAATTTCTTTCTACAACCACTTAGTCTTCAAGGCAAAAGAGAAACTACTTCTAGAATACCTTTCAAGCTGGGATCCAAGATAACATAATCTAACTCTGTTCATAGAGAGTTAATATACCTAAAACACAAAAGTCATAACTGAACACAGGGTGTAAATTTCACTAACCTTTGATGATATTAAACCATTTGTGATCACCTCAAGTTATCTCACCTGCCTTTCCCACCAGTCTACGGCACACATTAAGAGTACTATCCATTAAGAGTAACATTAGACCTTTTATCCATAGTCAATTACAAATAGCTAAACTACTGCACCTGTAACTGCAAACCTTTTATTTTGCAAGATGAGAACACTATACTAATGTATAAAGAATATCATCCCTTTGATTTTAGGTTTTCCAACAAAACATACATTGTAGTTGACTGTCCCTATCTCAATCAGAAACCAGAACAGGAGACCTATTTTGTTTGAACCCAACTCTTGCCTCTTATACCAGTCTATGACAGCACAGGTATCCATCATTTTAATCCGAATCCCACCATCATTTAACAAATCAACAGGTACATTTATAGAGTTAAATATTCAGTACTGAGGAAAAAACCTGTTTGTTTGCATTATTCTCAAAAATATCCTACTTAGCACTTCAAGTTCTATAAAAAAAGTCATAAACAGGTGGTTCATAAATAACAGGAATTTATTTTTCATTGTACAGGAGACTGAGAAGTTCAAGATCAAGACCCCTAGAGATTTGGCACTTAGTGATGGCTCACTTTCCCTAACTGACAGTGAGAGATCTTTTCACTGGAGTCCTCCTGTGGATAGCCCAAGGGAGCTCCCTGGGGCCTTCTGCCTGAGGGTACTAATCACTTCACAAAGGTAGCAACCTTAACCTTATTACCCGTTCACCCCCCCAGAGGCCCCACCCCCTAACAGTCATACCTTGGGGACTAAGACTAGCAAATTATGAATTTTGAGGGAACATAAATGTTCAGTCAATTGCACACTCCTATAATATTATTTAATAGTATTAGTATTTTTGATGTTTACATCATAGGATCATCGTTTAGTAATGCTCACCTGACACCTCACTTTTCCCTCTAACCATCTAACCTCACTTATTTCTCATCCCTCTCTTGTCCTATGCCAAGTTAGTTAACATTCCCTCTGACACACCACACAGATCCTTGAAGGTTAAAGGTCACCAGGTCATTCTTAGACTGAATAAGTCTGGCAGACCATTGTCAAGTTTCTGAAAGCATGACCGTTCTCACATCGTGGGGCACTTTGAGAGCCAACCTGACAGGCACAGGCTTCTCATTTCTCGTGCAGTCTCAAAAAGGTACCAGATCTACTCTGGCAATACATCTACAAAATTCTGATAAAAGAAAACAATTTCTCTATAGAATCTTTTCTATTTCATATTCTAAAATATGGTGCCTTTTGGAGCATAAATGCTATTGGTTCAAATATTCTTTTGACTCAAATCATAAGTGAAAAATGAAAGAAATGAAATCACTAGTGGAATGTTTGTATGGTGAGGGGGGAATGGGGGGCTAGGTCTTTATTTTTAGAGGGCTTGTTTCTACCTTTACAAAAAAAGACAGTCTACTTCAAAATTTCATAAGCATTTAATCAGTAAAGATAGAAGGTCAAAGAATTGGAATGGTGGAAGGAAGGAAACATTAGAGGGGGAAATAAAGTGGAATGAAATGAGCAGGCTGCCCCAGTTTGAGGTAAGTTTGATAGAACTTGAACAATCTTATGCTCATTCAATGTTTTCTGCATCTCCTAAAGTGAATTAGGAAAATCTTATCCCCAAATAGAAAGTCAGCAGAACTTTCATTCTACATTTATGATAACCATAGTAACACAGAGTTGTGAAAAAAGTGAATTTGGAAGAAACATTTATTATAATCCCAGAGAATGATTTACTTAACCCAAATAAGCATTGTAACAAGAGAATTCTTCAAAGAGATGATAATGTTACATATTAAATAATATTTTTCCCTTGTCACCAAGCCAACAACATAATATGGTATATACTACAATTTTCATTCTAGGAGAAATCATTCATTTTAAAAAAAAGATATTTTATGTTATCAATCAAGTAATATCTACAGTAGTGTTTTATGTCCCTAACCAGAACAAGGTATAGAAGAAAGGGTATACTAAAAACATCAACCTTTGGGCTATTTACAGACTTTGCCAAAAGTTACTGAATTTAAGTTGTTCCACTTTTAACCAACCATGCTGGGCATCCACAATTGTTGTTCATATACTCTAAAATATGGCACTGTTCTGGCCACCAGTATCTTTACTGTTAACACCCCAAGAGTGGGAGATGAAAACAAATACAACAGAAAGATAGTGCAAAATCCAATTCAGTCAATTCTTTGGTGTTTCTTCTTATAAAAAAGAAATATAGAAAGTATACTCCTTAGGGAAATATAGGAGAGATTCAAATACACAATTTTAGCTATAATAAAAACATTACAAACCCATTTCAATGAAATAAGATCTTTGATAATTAAGTATTCCATACTTAATTTTGAAGTGACAATAAAAGCATAAAAGGAGTAGAATCCTACAGGAATTATTCCTGTTACGAAAGTACTTTGCTTCACAAAGGGATACACAATAGACTTCTTTAAATCATGTGATAAATTATAGAATACTACAAAAGAAAAACATGTTAGAAGGGTACTGGAAGTGAGAATTGCCAGTGATAATAAAATCACTGCTTCAGTTGTATTGATGTTACCGAGGTGAAGGCCACAGGTTGGATGCCAGAATGTGTCACTGAGGTTTTTCGAAGAGAAGAAACACGCAGAACTTGTCATTCTGGATGCATCTGTCCCTTTGGATTTTCAGAGGATCAAAAAAGTCTGAATAGTTAAAGACCTGTCATTACTAAAGGAAGAAACAAAGTAGACACCCTTCCCAAATTCAGGTGCATCCTATAATATATGGGTAATACTGACTTATCATTGTAAACACCAGTCATAAACTTTCAATTTTATACAGACCATTGAATGTTTACTTGGGTCAATAGCCTGAACCAACTCTTGTTGAAAGCAGCTATCCCCTTTGTGTTAAACAGTAGTGAAATTATGAGGTGATGCAAAAGAAGAAAAAAAAAACATTTAGGAAAAGTAAAACTGAACTTTCACTTTTCAGCTATTATACTGTTGGAATTTTCTAAAGGCACCAAGTGTTTAAATACAAAGGTATCTCCTTTCTCTAGTAATTTTTTTTTTCAATCTAATGAACAGCCTTGGAATGAGCACAGAGAACGAAGCAGTTTTCTATATACAGGTCATCATCTGACATGCTTTTGTTTTCCAATACACGGAACTGCGCTTTTCTTTCACATGCATAGCTAACTAACCTAACCGCAAGCAGAGTCAGAACTTACCAGCAAGAACTGATCAGGTGTCATTCTACAATTGTGTGGTGATCCCCTACTATGTATCAACACAGAGCAAACTGCTAATCCCGGGAAGCTGTCTTTGGAGAGACTGCAGGGCTTGATATGAAGTCCTATATTTTTTCTGTAAGTAAACATTTGCTCTAGAAGCAACTCTAAACCTGCAAACACACCCACTTTTTTACAGTAAGTCTCAGCACTGGATAGGAACAATGACGTATCTGTGCTGGATTCCAATCATTTTAAAATAAGGTTTGAAGGCTACTTCCTTTGTGCACTTTAGTATCTGCATGTGAACAGCTGATTGAGTTCTCTAACCACAACACTGCCCATTGAAAAATACACCTTCCTTAAACAAAAGACACTTTCTGTTACCATGAAGCTTTGTCCATTGCCATTTCCAGCAACAAAGGACACAAAAGACAAATTCTGCTATCCTCAATAGTGGATTTAGATAAAGAGAGCAAGCAAAGTAACAGAGCAAAAGCTCAAGACCAAGGTGAATTGGGGGCAGGGGAAGCGAGGTGAAGTGCTGAGAAATGGAGCTTAAACTCTCTTTTGTGATCTAAGAAATTTTGTTTCTACCGATGACAAAAGGGGTGAAGGAAAGGTCCCCAGTGGAGGAAGAAGTGTGTGCTGCCGTCCTGGTTTTCTTTCCCCAGCATCGGAGAGTACACGGCAGGCACAATCGAGTTTCGTGACTAAGGCTGATTCAATGAGAGAAACCAAGTTTGCTCATGACCCAATGTTACCACCCGACCGGGGAATGACACAAACAAGAATATGACAATTCTTTTTAAAAGATGAAGTATGTGCCAGATGGTTATTCATAGGTCACATCTATCGATTTAAAAAAACAAAACAGAACACCATTTTGCAGTCTGTGCACCCGTCCTGTCACTTCTGATTTTAAAGAAACCGCTAATACAGCCTGGAGAGCTCGAAACCTACAAACTATGGTCACCTATCTCCCAGGACTGTGGGTCTGATACTCAGCATCACTGTTAAAAACCAAGCAGGAGGCAGAAGCCAAGACGTCCCTGGCAAATTCTCCTGAAGCACAGTCCGAACAATCCGTGTGGCCAGGTGAAAGGACTGGAAGTGTGCACGGCGCCTTCGCCCTCTCGGCCCCGCGTCCGGAACGTTCCTGACTGTCAGGTGGGTGGAGGCGAGCCTTGGCGGGGAAGCCCTGCCTGGCAACGGGGCGTGCCCGCAACGTGGAGAGAGAGGGGCGACCGCTGGGGAGTGCGGGCGTCCCGCCGCCGGCCGCCGCTCACCTTTGTTCGCCGACCCTCGCGGCGAGGAGCGACCCGGCCCAGGAGGAGTGCGGGGCGACCCCAACTCTCCGCGGTCCCTCCCCGGCACCCGGGAGGAAATCCGTAGGCAAGCCCGACCCTCTCTGGCTCCGGAACGGCAACCGGGTAGAGAGGTCAGCAACCCCTTCCCGAACACAAAGGTTGGGAGGCGTGAACGCGAGCAATGGGGGCGCGGGTGCGAGCGCCACAGAGCACGCGAGTGTGCGTGTGCGCGCGACTGTGTGTGCGCGCGTGTGTGTGCGTGTGTGTGTGTGTGTGTAGGGGGAGGGGAGGGGTCCTCAGCCCGTCTTACCTCTCGAAGATGAGCCGCACCATGAAGATGCAGAAGGCCAGAGGGAAGGCGAGATAAAGGTCCTCAGCCTGCGGGAAGGTGGCTTCATCCGTGTTCTTCAGGTCCGCCCAGGTGACATTGTGCGGGAGCCAAAACCTTTCGTTCCAGAACCACGCTAAGATCCCTGCCATCTTGCTTTGTCCACTCCGGTCCTGCTGCTCCCTTCGCCCTCCTCGCTCGCCGCCACTCAGGGTGCCTGGGGATGCGCGCTGGACCGAGCCAAGTGCAGCCGCCGCCTCCTCCGCGGCCGCTGATCTCGAAGGCTCGCGGCGAGCCCCGGTTCTCTCCTCCCTCTGGCCGCGTTGGGGAAAGGGGCCGTCTCGCCCGTCACATGGCAGCCCGGGCCTCTCGTCCTGATTGGCTGGTCCTCGCGTCAAGCAGCGAAGCACACGCGGCCAGCTCGCCCACGCCCGGAGGGCCAGGCGCAGCCGCTGCGCCCTGGGCGCTAGAGCACCGCTCCGGGGAGTGCTGGTGAGCCAACGCGCACCTCTGGCTCGGGCCCTGCGCTTGGAGCAGATCCCTGGAACCCGGGCGCCAAATCCACCCCAGCCCGCTGACTTCCTCGCACATGCTCAGAACGCTGGCTCCTGCCCCGCTGGAGTTTCTGGGGTCTCAGTCCGCTTTTCGTGCCCCTGCGGACCGTGGGGAGGCAAGTAGAAGCCAGGAGCCCATCTTCAGAACTACCCCAGCACTGAGACAGAACTCTAGGAGGAGAAGTAGGGGGCGCAAAAGAGCCAAGCAGGAAGAAGTGGGAAGGGAAAAGTCATCAGCTCAGCGCTTGGAGAGGCAAGGTGAAAATCAGAAACTGAGCTATAATCATCTATCTTTACCTAATACTGTTTCTTCCCCAATCCCTCACCGTATATAGTCTTGCCTCATATGCTGTGTTCATTGCCGCATCCAGCTCTCCCGAGGAACAAGGCCCTCTATTTTGATTTGTGAAGTGACCGGAGAGACTGGGCTCTGAACTGCTATTTGATGGTGCTCCTAACAACCGCAGCATTCTGTGAAACCACCCCTCTAAACAAATTTTGAAAAACGCCACCAGACAGCATGTTGACTTCCAGGGTCCGTCAAGAACCTCCACTTTGCTATTTGACAGGTTCGTTATTTCGACCTTATGAATCTGAAACCCAGGCAACTTTGCTCCCACGATACATTTCTGTATTTATAGGGGAACCACATGTGGATCCGATTGCTTAGATCTTTTATTCATTTTTCTTACAATCATATTTTCTGCCTGATTCTGCCAGTAGGTTCAGTACATTAAAAGGTACATTAATGGTCCCTTAACACAATATACTTCTTTCTTCTCCCGCCCTCCCACCCCCCAGCTATGGCCTTTTTGTTTCTTCCTTTAAAACAAAATGGTAAGGAATTGTCTGTTTGTTGCTTCCAATTTGTCGCCTTTCCATTCTCTTTTGGGTTTCCATTTGGGCTTTGCCTCATTCCAGATTATCTGTATTATCTATTAGCCCCATGCTGATAAACCCAGAAATCAGTTCTCAATATCTTCATCTGTTGTTCAGTCACAACGTCTTGAAACACTTTCTTGTCTTGGCTTCAAGAAACCACATTCATCTGGTTTTCCAGATGAAATTTCCTGCTGAATTTCCTTTTTGGTTAGGACTATCTTTCTAACCCCTTGAAGTCAGAGATATTTAGAAATCTTAAGTCCTCTTCACTTTTCTGTCTGCATTCATTCACAGAATGCCCTGATTCTAAATTTGAAATATAGTTTCTATTGAGTAAAGATCATTTTATTGTCATCATAAAGACAAAAAAAATTGTAAATCAGACTGTCCCAAATTGGAGAACATCTCTACATTCTTTACTTCTTTATTAGGCCCATCCTTTACCTCAGGCACATTAAAACATAAACTCCAAATGGTAGAGATCTATATCTTGCTTTCTTCTATTCTTCTCTCTTCAGATAGTGCCCCACATCTAGAAGAAATTCAATCAACTACCGAGCAAATGAGCCAAAGTTACTTCAGTCTCATAAAGATCTCACAGAGGGAAAAATCTATAAGTAAATGTTTTAAAACTTTATATACTCATGTGAGAATAGTGTGACACAAAGAAGGGATTAATTAATGCTGGGTTATGCAAGGGGGGTGTGGATGGGTGTCACCATCCTCACTTGAACCCAGGAAACCAGCTGCTCAGTGTCACTGATGACCCTCCAGGAAGATGCCTTGGGACCAACTGCTTTTTTGTAGTCCACAGAGAAGACATTTGATAAATTCTCGGAGTGCTGTTATAGCAGAAGGTCCTGTCACGGTGGAGCCTGGCTTCTTTGCCAACCAGCCCCCTTCCACGGTTGCTTATGGTCTTTCCTATCACTGTCATGTGTGATCTGATAATACCTTACTTCTTACCCCAGGACTTCTCTGTCCAGCTGCTGCTGTTGTGCCCCTGAGAGTGCACAGCAGGAAGTATTGGTGAGATAATGGGCCTTGGGCAATGGAAGATAATGGACACATTTTTATTCCTTTTTCTTCCCCATCCCTAGTAGTTTCAAATGGGGTCTCTAAAAATATCCAGTGATACAAAGCAATCAACTTACTTCAAACTTGCATTCAGCTAGTAACTCAATCTCTTATAGTCCCTTTTTCTGTCTCCCCCTTCATGCCTACCTTCCTAAAATGACACTTCTCTGGATTTCATCTTTTTTTCTAAGAAAAAAACAAAAATAGTGTTGCTCTCCTATTCATCAACTTTGAGAAAGTGGCGGGACTTCAGGAACATTTTGATGGAAAGGATGTTTTTGTAAAGCTGAAAGAGATGGACACTTTATCTGTGAATTTTGCACAATCACTAGTTTCTAAAAGCATGTTCTTCCCCTCCTGTGTAAATTGTTATAGCAACAATACCTTTCTTGCCTGTCACCTGACTGTCATGACACTCACTTATAAACTCTTTGCTTTTATCTGTATGTACAGTGCAGCAAATCTCTACACCTTTATATATGTCTACACTATCTGCTCCAGGTAACCACCCCTTCCTGCCACCCGCCATCCAAATGATTATCCCAGAAATACAATAAAGTAATTATCAGTCAATATCTGACCACAATTTATTGTTCTAGTGATGGAGCTGATAGCAATTAATGTCCTTCAGTTATTGGGGCATGTTAGTCATTCTCTGTACATTTGGATTCTAGGATTTCAAAGTCAGAAGTTACTGGCCCCCATTCAGCATCATATGATTAAAAAGAATCAGAAGCTACCCTCTAATAAAAAACAAAAGAATAAAGCAAATCTGTAGAATCAAGTAAAGGTAAGAGGCAAATTTCCACATGAAAGCTTGGAATCAACTGATTTCACATCATTAGGTTCTATGAAACATCTTCATGATTAATCTCCTCTTTTGGTCAGGTTGCTATTATTTGGCGTGGGTTCCTATTATTTTTATTGAGCAAAGTTGGTTTGCATTATTTTATCTGCTTTGGGGGTTACAGATTCAAGCCTCTACAAATGTACATTTGCACACCCTGGTCACCACCAGTGCCCCAATAATCCTCCATCATGTGCCACTGGGACACCCCCCCCCCTTCCACATCACCTTCCCCTTCCCCTTCTGGATGCCTCAGTTTTATAATTAGATGTCAAGGGTTTATTATTGGTTGGGTTTTGTCTGACCTTGTTAATTTAATCCAAGATTCCAATATATGAGACATCATTCTAAGAGTATCTTTAAAACTATACTGACCTTATTTCAGGCCCCAGGGAAGACAGGCCACAGAATGGACATAGCACAACACATCTCCCAAGGAGGTCACTTTATCCTTACACAGAAAAGACTTCTAATTGTTGCCACAGGATACCAAAATACAATTTATTCATCAGACATGTTTGTGTATCAGTGGGAAAACCAATAGCTGTTCTGTAAACCGAAGAGATAAGGAAAAAAATGGGTGAAAACTAAGTTTTGCTGGAGGTGGGGGCAAGGGCAAGGAGTTACACTGTACACAGTGAACATTAGAAAAGCCTGCTTTGGGTTCTGAATAGGAAACATCATATGAGAATATATCCTCCTCCTTCCCTGGGCAACTGGTAACTATCAACAAAAGCTTAGCATTATTTCTCACCCATAGGCATACACAAGTCTTAATCCTTCTACACACATATGAATTGTTCTCTTAGGTAGAGAACAATCAGAAATTTAGTTGAATTTCCACTGTGAGTTGCATA
Organism: Uropsilus gracilis; assembly: GCA_004024945.1. Taxonomy (NCBI): domain Eukaryota; kingdom Metazoa; phylum Chordata; class Mammalia; order Eulipotyphla; family Talpidae; genus Uropsilus; species Uropsilus gracilis. The sequence goes on along the minus strand of PVHY01004387.1, from coordinate 61,946 downwards.
ATACAAAATCATAGTGCCTGTTCTAAAACAGAATTCAAAACCAATTTGGGAAGCAGACTGTTCACATGAGAAGCCAGATAGCAATAGACACCAGCACCACTCACAACAGTGCTGGATAGTATGTGATAAGTGTCGGAACACTGCAGATAATAGGACTCCTTGATGAAAGGAGGAAGGAGATCTTCGAAACTAAAGAGATCACAGGAAACCTTCAAGGAAGAGACAGAAACACAAACAGATATTAGAGAATGAGAAGGTTTTGAAAAGGGGAAAAGTGGGAAAGATTTGCTGAGCAACACAACAAACAAAATGTAGTTCAGAAACCAGATTAAAATGACCATCATTATGAGGCATAGGACTATTCCTGCTAATTTTAGTGAAAATAATGTTTTAAGTAATTCTGTCGTGTGATGAGTGAGTGATGTTCAATTACTTTAGTTTTTTTAAAATCTACAAGTAAAGTTATTTATTGCTTAAAACACAGGATGCTGCTAGAAATCAGCATTTCAATTCAAGCACTCAATCAGTTTTAAAGAAGCCCTTTTCTTTTTCTGGGGAAAATATGCAAATATTGCCATATTCCTTTCTGCAGATTTCTCGTGAAGATATATCCTTCTTGCTTTGGTTGGCAAAACTGTCCTAAATCTACACTCATTTATGCGATCCAGGTAGTTTTCATTTATTTGCTATTTAGGGCGGAGTTGGGCAAGATATGCAAATCTCCCGGAATAGTACAGAAAACTTAGCATTCCCTTTTATCTTAAAACAAAGATATGAGAACTTAACCCACAATGTTAAGTTCGACTAAGTAAAGTGTATAACCTGAACAGATATTGAATAGACATCCATTCTTGCTAGTTCTCTACTTCAGTGTTCACTATCTTCCTCATAACCACATCAAGTACTCAGTCTGAATATCTTTCTCTTCCACCTACCTGTCAGTGCCTACCTGTAAACTTTTTCTGATACTGACAACCATCAATCACTCTGATGTTTCTGTCTAAACCAAATCATGGACTGGATTTTCTTTATACTAATAAGATCTACTTAAATGTTAATTGTCCCTCTTGCAGTTCTTTTAACCTGTTAGTGTTATATCAGAATCCCGTTAAAATTGTAAGTATGCCAAATGTGATGAAATTAACAAAGAAAAATGAGAAACAACCAAATTATTTGACAGTGAACTATCCAGTTAGGAGCTGCATCAACTTTAATTTTGTATCTATAATTTCATAGGTATGTTCAACCACTTTCTAGATATAGTGAGCCACAATTGCATTTTCTATTACTTATGAGTAGGTAAATAACATTTAATGGACAGGGTATCTGATTTATTAATCAGAAAGCTTGAATTTTATTTCCATTGGGTCAAGGAAGGTTTTTATAACCAAAAAACAACAAGAGGTCAAACAATCATCTGGCTAATATGTGGGAGGAGTAAGTAAGCTAAAACATTGCTTGAAATTACTAACTTTATCCAGAATATAATTAAAGAGTTAGAAAGAACCTTATATGCAAGCACACTTCCACATCTATGCCCACCCAAACCAAAATTAAACATCTCTGATAAAAGGGAGCTCATGGCTTTACATATCAGCCAATTCTATTGTGGCATACCCGTGATTAGTAGAGTACCCTTTAATGAAGGTAGTATCTTCAGGAACCTGACAAAATTTTCTTAGTTTTGACACTTGTAAACTGGGCATATTATTTTTATTTTGATCAGCAGGCCCTGGAATTCAAGGATAAGATTCATTTCTAGTCACATCACTTTGAACAAAGCACAGCTCTGTGTATTTGACTAATCGTTGGAATATCTTTCACTGATAGTCCATGTCAATCAGGTCTTCTGGTGGGAAGGTAAACTATCCTAGTCCCTATAGAAAGCTGTGTGGAGATTCCTCAAAACGCTAGAAATGAATCTGCCATATGATCCAGTAATTCTATTCCTTGAAACCTACCAAAAGAACACAAAAACATTAATTCAAAAAAATTATATTTTTTGTAACTTTTTTACAATAACGAAGATATGGAAATATTTAATGCCCCCAAGCAGGTGAATGGATCAAGAAGATATGGTACATATATACAATGGAATATTAACTCAGAGATCAAAAAGATAAATTCATGTCTTTCGCAACATCATGGATAGAGCTGGAAGGTATTATGCTAATAACTGATATAAATCAGAAGTAGAAAGATAAAATGCTGGATAGTTTCACTTATGTGTAGAGAAGCCAAAGGGTCAGAAAAAAGGTAAAACTTGCAAACTGGGAGGCATCCAGCAGGGAAGTGGAAGAGATGCTAAAAAAAGGGGAAGAGGAAAAAGCACAAGGGACTGTGGTGATGGATCACAGATGCTGTGATTTTGGAATAACTACGGGGACTATACCTGATGGGAGAAATCAAATACTGCCCCCAAGTTAACAATAATATAAGAAAAAAAGTACTTCATCTAAAAGTAAACCCAAAAAACAAATAATGAAATAAAAAGAATATGCCATGTTATAAAAAGTATGAATTGCAAACTCAAATGACTTCAGCGGTCAGATGGGTAACAAAATGAATGGAACAACTCAGGTGAGATCATAGAGATCATATATGCAATCAAATTCTTCATTTCCTTTTACATCTCTTTTTTTAATTAAAAACAGTGGCAAGTCAAGCACATCTATTGACAGTGTTTGATATTCCTTGTCTTTACACATAAAAACTTCTACATGAATACTTTTCATGAAGTTTGCTTCTAAAATAATACTTCTTTGTAAAAAAAATGTTCAGATAATAACGATTAGGATTCTGAGAGATTAATTTCTGAAGAGATAGTTTACATGTTAAATGTACTAACTTTGAGTTAAAAAGTTGTGATCTAAACCATAATATAAACCAATGATAGCCTGTTTTTCATCAGGGAAAAAAATCACTTGACCTCTTGAAATCTCAGTTTCTTCACAAAGAGAATAACGCTGTCTACTACCTGGGTTAAAGGAAGATTTAAATGAGACAATACAGAGAGTTTAACATTTAAATGAAGGCATTTTCTATTATAGCAACAGAAATCACTACTAGTAAAATAACAACATGGTGAAAATTGCAGTTTCAGAGAAGCCCCACACTTTGCCTAGATAACCTAATCTTCGTGGGCAGGCTAGGTCTTTCACTTCTGAGGAAGAATGGGCCTTTATTTCTGAAATTAGTAATAGTATTAACTCTCATGTAAGAGAGATGGTAAGGACAAGGAAGGTAGGGAGACATGGAGATGAAGAAGGTTTTAGAGGCCCCTGCACCCTGCTTTCTGATTTCTCGTGCTGTTTTTTTGCTACTAAGCTGCCTAAACACATCAACACAAGCTGTTGAAACTAGTGAGATTTTGTGGAAACTCATACGGAGACTGGGTTTTAATACAGACAACTTAGAGAGTCAAGAAAGCAGGGGGATATAAACTGAACATGCTTGAGAAATTGTGGAGATGGAATGTGAAACTCAGCATGCCAAGAAGCTGGGGTGCAAGTCAAATGTGATGAGCAAGTGTGGTCCACAGGATAGCTGTTTCCGGTGTCCCTGTAGTCCTGCACTGCAATACCCTAGGATGAGCTTCAGTCTCAGAATTTGTTGATTCATTCCATGAGGGGGTGCCAGGTCCAATGCCAAGCACTAGACCTGTAATGCTGAGCCAAAGAGGCACAGCACCTGTTCTTTGGGAGTTCATACTCCAACAGGAAGTATATGAGATGATAACTGGTTTATTCAGAAGATCCTCATTTTTAATGTCTTGCATGATGATGCCTACAGTGTCATGCTTACAACATCTTGTCGTTCACATGTCTATGTTCAGCCCCCTGGCTGCTTGCATACTCATATCACCAAATGCACCCCCTGATCTGGAATCTTTATTCCCTGTCCCCTCTCCCTTTCATCAGTTTTATTTGTGAGACTAGATCCCCAGGAGTACAGGAGTACCTCACTTCCTGGTGTTACACCCATGACCTGAACTCTTACCCTGTTCTACTGCGTTCCAGAATCTTTGATAGCACAAATCAAATCTTGTGTTTGAACACTGGGCCATGACTAACATTTTAGGACTTCCTCAGTCCTAAATGTCTGCTTTCTTAGTGGGTAGAGAGGAGAAGAAATGAAGAGAGGAAAATAGAGAAGTAAAGGAAATATCAGGGGGTGATTACTGTCAGACAAAAGTGTGGTCAAACATCAGAAAGAAAAATGTGGATGTCCAAAGAAAGAAATCACTCCTCACTTCACCCCATAGCAAATTCAGAAATGTTCAAAGGGTCCTTTTGGATGTTACTAGCTGCCTGCAGATTCCCATCAGAAAGCAAATTCAAAAGATTGGGGAACATGGTTATGTTGCCAGCATCTGCTAGCTGCCAGCTTCCCTCTCCAGCGCTTTGAACATTTTTTCTGTGCTATTTTTAATAATGGCAGTTAGAAATCAGAAATCTCTCTATTGTATACTATTTGAGAACTGATACTACCTTAAAAGACTGTGTTCCTTTCCCTCATTAACTTTTAGAACTTGAACTCATTCCCACGTGTTGAGGAGGGTAGAATTTCAAAGGTAATCGTCTCTTGCAATAATTGTTCATCATTAGTTTTGCCTTCAGAAGTGCATCTAAGGTAATATTAATGTCCAGATCTAAAATAGTAATTACCTGGCAATCATGAACATATATTAAATTAAGCTCTATAGGCTCAAATTAGAAAAGTACATATCATTTTTAGTCTTTCCCTTCTAAACAAATCAACCCTTTTGCATTGTTAAATTCAGTGCAAAATAGATGTCTAGATAGGAGAATCATATCATAGATAGTCAAAAGAGTCAACCTTATTTTATTGAATTTGAAACGGAAAACTGTAATAACTTGTTTCCCTAATTGTTTGTGGCACTGTAAGCATTCAACAACATGTGATGGATGTGTTTAGGCTGAGATACTTCTATTTGTCCCAAGTTTTTGTGATCTTAAAATTTACTTAAATTTTAGAATGCAATTAAAAACAGCATAGTTAGGAATTAGGAAAGGTGAACTTTCACAAATCTGCTCAGATGTGACCTATTAAAGATTAAGTTACTCGAATCCACCCACTTATTTTTCAAAAGCTCGCCACAGGGTTGTCACAGAATTACTAGCAAAACCAGAGACATTGGAGCGCCTAAATGTTTGTGAATTATTTGGCTTAAAATATTTTTTGTAGTTCTCATTTGCATTATAAAACTGACTTCAGTTCTACATTTAGGGAGAAGATGTAGAAGCTTTTGGCTTGGCATGTGGCCATGAGAATATTTTCCCTGTGGGGAATGAAACTCAAATGTGCTAATTAAAGGTACCTAATATCCCTCAAAATTAATTCTTTGTTACCTGCAGTGGTTTAATTTTCCCATAAGGAAAGCTCAGAAATGTCCTTCATATTTAAATAGCATTGGAGCTCTCTAATACTGAGTCAACAGCCACTTTGAAGGTATTGCTCCTATTCATTGGTTGAGATAGTGGTCAAAGAGAAGACAAGTTTGATGTCACAATAAAACAAGACAGATTTAGGATTGATTTTCATAGATGGTATGAGATTGTGGTGGTCCAGTAAGATGTAAAACCATAAAAAAAATATAGAAGAAAACAGGAAAAACACTCCTTGCCATACACTTCAGAAACATCTCTGGGGATTCATCATGCCCAGCAGCAAGGAAGATAAAGGAGAATGTAAACAGCTGAGACTACATCAGACTAAAGCACTTCTGTTCAGAGAAAGACATAATAACTGAAACTGAAAGATACCCTCCTGAATGGGAGAAAATACTTGCACAACATAGACCTAATAAAGCACTGATTTCAAAGATCTACACAGAGCTTATACAAATCAATAAAAACAAAACAAACTACGCAATCAAAAACTGGGCAAGAGGGCTAAATAGGCACGTCTCCAAAGTAGATGTGCCAACAGATGCATGAAAAAAACACATCACTTATTATCAGGGAAATGTAAATCAAAAGTTCGATGAGATGAGATGAAATGAGATACTATCTCACACCTGTGAGAATAGGCCATATTAAAAAAAACAACCACGACTAAAAGCAAGAAGAGCTGGCAAGGGAGTGGAGGAAAAAGAATCCTCTTATACTGTAGGTAGAAATATAAACCATTCCAGCCCTATGGACAGTTGTGTGGAGGTTACTCCAAACACTTAGAATGGTAATGTCATAAGACCCAGCAATTCCACTCCTAGGAATCTACCCAAAGAATACAAAGACACTAATTTGACAGGAAACCTGCACTCCTCTGTTTATTGCAGCACTATTTACAATATCTAAGATATGGAACAACCTAAATGCCCCCAAACAGATCAGCAGATCAAAGAAATGTGTTATATATACACAATGCAATACTTCTCAGTGATCCAAAAAAATCAACTCCTGCCATTTCCAGCAATAAGGATGGAGCAGGAAGAGATTATGCTAAGTGAAATAAATCAAAAGGAGAAAGAGAAATACCAGATGGTTTCATTTATATGTGGAACATGGAAAAACCAAACAGAGGGTAAAAGAAAAACCTTGAAAGTTGACAGTGCATCTGAGGCATCTATGAAGGAAGGGGAAAGGGGAGGGGGGGTGAAAACAGGAGGGGAAAAGCTATTGACTATGACTTTTGCTGTCAAAAAGGGGATGATGTGAAGTGGGAGCAAAGGGGCAGTCCAATGGAGGATTACGGAGGCGTTGGTAGTAGGTGTGTTGAAATAATCTACATTCACAGAACTGTAAATCTATATTCCTAAGACATGTATTGTGATGTCAGTCAACATTACCTCAATAAATATAACTTGCAAAACAAAACCCAGTAAGACACAATTTCATTGGTGACTTGTACAGTTTCATTGATGTCATCATCTCTCACATGAAAGGACTTTTCAGAGGAAAATCTTTATAACAATAAAAATCAAGAATGGTAAAGGGTTGCATTAACACCAGGGAATTCTAGCTAAGCTGTTAGCACCAAGAGCCGTCACTCAGCCCTGACACTTTCTCCACCAGCAGCCTGCCCTTTCAGGAAAAATAAAAATCAAATGTCTTCAAAGTATATCGATTGAGCCGAGAGCTAGCTGACCATTTATAATTATACACTAGACTGTTCACCTTAAGAAATAGACTTGAGTATTATTCAGGTAACTATTATTTCCCCTAGGTTTGTCCTTGAACCAGGTAGCCTCATTTGCTTAGGGTCACAATAAAAAGCTTTAATGTAGTGCCTAAGCTCAAATGTCACTTCCTCTGATGATACAATCTAAAGTCCTATCACTGTTTCCTGCCCCCCCCCACTTTTTATTGTCCTCACATTGTTCTGACAAACTAATTTCCTGGGTATATTAATTTAGTAGTTATCGCCATCCTCCCCAATGGAGCATATGGGCTCTGGATGTGTGGGGTCATGACCTCACCGTCTGCTCTCTCCAGTGCATGCTTGAGCAGCATAGAACACTGGATATCTGCTCAGTAAATCATTGCTGAAGGAATAAAGTGCAAATTTTGTGGTTCTGAAGGTCACACTTCTCTCAAACAGTTAAAAAAAAAAAAGATTTATTCTGGAACCCAGGCTAGGGAAGGAACAGGATATCCTGTGTAGGCGACCAGGACCAGGATCCAGGTACTGTAATCAGTGCAGTTATGCTGGGATCCACAGTCACCTGCACAAATACAAATCTTCCTATTGACTCTGTGCGCTCAGGCGAGTTTGACCAGAATCAGACGGACTTGCAGTGTTACTCATTCTCCTGGCTTGGAATGTTTTCGGTTCAACCCTCATCTGTGCCATCTTCACAACACAGATTTTTTATTTTGGGTAGATGTAATAAGTGCTCGTAGGCCACCCCTTAAACTCTTTGGGAATTAAAAAATAGCTATCAATTGGGGCAGATGGGCATTTCACAACTGATAACAGAAGCTGAACAGAATAGGCTTAAATTCAGTAACATAATTCATGTTAATGCACCAGGTTTCTAGCAGAGCAGGTGTTTGCTTCTATAGCTGGAATGAGGAAACAGGTAAGGGAACCCCTTAGATTTCCCATCCTCAGAGCACAGGGTGTGAGGTGAGGTTGTGCTCCCTTCAACTCTTGGAGATTCCCAATATATTTAAATGAAGAGCAAAAATAAAACTTGCTCTACAGATTTACACAATTTGGCATTTCAGAAACTCTTCAAATCAACATTATTAACCTACACAAACATCTTATAATCATGCCATCATAACATAATTATAAAACCTGCTTTAAAAATACAATTCATAGACCACGATGAAAGTATAGTGTGGCATATACTCTGAAGGTTGACATGATGTCTCTTCTCTCTAGATTGTTGAGTCTGAAACTCTGGATCCAACACCCTGTTGACCTGTGTTTGATAGGATCAAATGTCTACATCTGAGGCACTTCATTAACCTAAGAGGTCTGCGCCAATACCCTGAGATGACCCTCCTCCTAGGTCCTGGGTCCTACTGTGTTGTGATGCACACCAGTGCTTCTTCATTTCTGCTCTTAACTTTGCTTGGGGTATAGAACAAGAAATTTATCGTTGTGGCATGGTGTTGGGCAGGTAGATGGTTTGCCTAACTGTGCATGTGTGTGTGTGTGTGTGTGTGTGTATAACCCTCAATTAATCCTAACTTGCTTCGACAAACAGATACGGATTCCTGTGCCTTCTCTCTCAACCTAATTCAATGACCAACCAATAACTTTTAGCCCATGGACTGACTTTCAAAACTGTACACATGAGGAAAACAGAGACCATAAGGAAAGAAACCATTTCAAATTAGAAGTGATTTGAAAAAAAGAAATTATTGAGCAAAAACCTGCCTTATCTCCATGCAAGATCTGCTTTTAATTGCTTTAACCTAGTTGGAAACATAAAGTCCTTTGTTCAGGCTTTCTGAGGTTGGCCAAGGTAAAGAAATAAGATGGTTATTATGGACAATCTATTCATAAATTTCAGTGAGGAAGAACACTTCTCAATATCAAAAAGGAATAGCATATCACTTAGGATAACTTCATGTCTTGGCCTTCAAAGAATGGGAGTTTGTTTTCGTTCTGTAAGGATGAGATGAAAAAGATGAACAAATGCTACTCAAAGGGGTCAGGGAAAAGGTCATAATGGTGAAGTAAACCTTCTTTACTTTCCTCTTTCCCAAGTCACCTTCAGTCAGGGGTGTATTTGCTTTATGTTCAGCCACCTTCTTCCCTCTTGCAAACCTTTATCCTCTTTGATAATAGACACCTGTGGCCTCTAGATGAATGCATTTCAGACAGGGCCCAGCACTGAATTGGAATTCAATACATGTTACTTCTCCCTTCCTGACCTTTTGCCTCCTCTTCCTCCCCCTCTTTTCTCCCACTTTCTCTACTACTAATACTGCTATTATTATTATTGTTGTTGTTATTATTATTATTATCTTAATACCATAATGGGGGACCCAAATGTGGAAGACCCATCTCTGGTCTATGTTTTTAGGAGCATTTCCCTTCTTGTAAAAAGAAGTGAAACTGTAACCAAAACATGGATTTGATATCTTGATAGAATGGAAAGAAATCTGGGGTAACTTTTATCTCAGCTTTGAGCAGAAATTCTTAATAGACTCCCTTTACTGGCTCCCTTAATGGATAACTAGGGGAAGGAGAAGTTTGAGGTACCAAGTTTAGAAGCCAGAGGCTTGCAGGGTTTGCATTTGAATCATGTTCATGTACTTTCACCCTTCTAGAAGAAGTGCTCTTAAAACACTAGAGACAGAACCTCAGACTATAAAAGAAAATATTTTTCTGGGTCATTGCCATATATGGATCCCTCATAGTTGTTAGCTCCCCATGCTGTGGTAAATAATTGGTCTTTAATAGAAACCAGTCTCTATGTGTAATTCAGTGACCTCTCCAGTCAATTACCCTCCAAGTATCCTGTCACATGTTGGTCTAATATTAGTTTTTGTAATATTTTAGTAAGGTATCAGACTCTGTCATAAAGGACTGCTTTAATGGAAACTTGGGGATACACCACGTTTCTCCTGTACCACTAAGGTAATTACAACTCCATAGTCATCAAAATTTGCTCTAGTTTTCAGTCAGACATAATTTTGATAAAGATAAATGTGAGTTACTGAATATATTCCCAAGGTTTCCAATAACCAAAAAAAAATCAATGGAAAAAGGAAAGATAATTGTCCCTTTATACTTCTAATCATTACTCCTCTTTCCCCTTACCACAGGGGAAAAAGTTTGTCAAGTCAGTGATGAAATAGAAAGAAGGAAATGGAATAAGAAGGAGGAAATATGTTCTTCCCCTCCCCACCATGCTGTTCCTGAATATGTGTTGTGTTGAATTTGGGATACACTTAGCTTGTAAGCAATTGTTTTATGAGCAATTATTTGTAAGGAGAGGCAAGGCTTTAATGGCAATATCTCTGGCACAGAAGCTGAACAAATGACTTTAGGGTAAATGTCATTTTAACATCCTTTAAATCATCCTTTAATCCTGCTGATATCCCACATAGTACTATATTTATAGATCACTCATTGAGTGCTTTTTCTTGTTCTGAGCACTATCATATCTTACTGCAGGCATTACTTCACTAGAATGCTCTTTGTGCCCAATCTTATGATATAGGCATGGTTGGCCCTAGATTTCTCAGGTGGAAACTGAGTGTGAAGTTAAACAGCTTCTAAGAAAAAGAGTTGAGAGGTGATCCAGAGACCATATCCTTCTCATCCTGTGGCTTTTTCCTCTATCATTGACATCCATGCCTTTCCCCTCTGCTTGTATAAAGGCTATCACTCTCAAGAATCAACTTGAATGTCATTTCCTCTCAGAGGGTTTCTGCTCACCATTTCCTTCTTGCTCTGCCCCCATCACACACACACACACACACACACACACACACACACACAAAGGAAGTGCTCTCCCACTCCTCTCTTAACTTCTATGAAAATGCTATGGAATAGAAATAGTGCAAGCCATATATGTAATGTTATACTTTCTAGGAGTCACAAAAAAATGTTTTAAAAAAATGCAGGAGAAATTCTTAGCCTAACATATTCAAAGTATATTAATTAATTCTTAGCCTAATATATTAAAAAAGATAGATGGGTTAACATAAAATCCATCTAAGAATATTAATTAAATGCTTTACATTTTTTGGACTAAATCTTCAAAATCCAGTTTGCATTTATAGCTAATAATTTATTTCAGTTTCAATAGCCACATTTCCAAATGTTGAATATTCATAACTAGTGGCCATTCTATTAGACTTTATGATTCTATAGTATTTAGTACATTTGTTTCTATATTATTTTTACATATATTTCTTGAGGTCAAGTAATGATGCATATTTATTTTTATTTTGCTGTATCCCCAGATTACCATTTATAATATGTATTTGAGTTAAGAAATAACAATGGTGCATCCCTGAACTCCCAGGAAGAATATGTACCATATAAGGCCTAAGTCAGTCTCATAAAATGATAATCCTCTCAGAGCAGAGTGATAGGAATGGCAAATTGCACAGAGAACTGAAAAACAACCTGAGTCAAAGTCATGTAACTGACAAGGGAGGAGAAATAGCTCTTGGGCTGTGAAGAAAAGAAGACAGAGAGGCCAAATCAGAGTGCTTTCTGGTTAGCATGAAAGAGGAAATGAAGTAAGCAATTGTTGAGAGAGAACCAGATACTCAATCATCTGAAACAGAACAATAATTAACACTTGAGTGTAAAAGGATTCTTTAAAGCACTCCAGTGTGGTTTATACACTGTGACACAACTTGAGCAAATATACAAATGGAATATTAAATATATATATATATATATAATTTTTGGTTACTCAGTTTAGAACTGCTTGGCTCAAAATCATAAAGGTAAAACTTTGTTAGAAAAATCTGATATTACTTAGTGTCCTTGAAAATTGCCTAATTTTTCATTTTTCTTTCTTGGAGCAAGTAGCTATTAAAGAATGAGCATATAGTTGACCGTGTATTGTTTGTGACTTTGTGCTAACTTATTTCCTATTTTCTAGACTTTGAGAATGGCATCTCCTAAAATACTTGTCTTCCTGTAAGACTTTATAGTTCATTCGTTGTAGATATTATCTCCTCTTGATTTAAACCTTCAGAACACTTTGTGTCTTTGCCATGGACTTTCTATCAAGGATTTCTTGAGTAATAAAATCAAAGTCTTAGACTGCTGGTTTTGGAAAATCATGTTAATTATATGGTTTCCAGTGATTAAAGCTTAGTCTTTCTAAAACTCACAGTTTCCTTTTGAAGTACATACAGGTCTTGTACATCCAGGTTGATTCAGCACAGAAAATCCTCAGGTACTGTCTCTGTGTGCAGAGATGATAAGATTTTGAAAAGGTACTTTATTGCTGCCCTTTAGTTTCCAGCAAAAACATGTGGGGCTAAGATGACTGGCTAAGAGGCTGTCAATAAGATACAGTGAGGCCCGGATATTTTTTTCCCCAAAATCAAGAAACATTCTCCCTGGAATATTATCTCCTAGTTATTATCAAAAAAGAGGTATCTGAAATACAGAAGGCACTACTCATGGGAGCTGGGTTTCCTCCCAAATCTGCTCTACAGCCTGCTGAGAACAGCATGTCCTTAGGTCTCTGGGATTTCAAATCAGGTCACTGTCAAGTAACTCATTCTGCTTTAAAGCTCACAAACAGGAATTTGATGATTGACAACAGAGAAATAGGATATTATGCTACTTCATTTTTCTTGTTCAAATACTATGCTGATTTATATTTAAAATCTTTTAAGCATCCAGGGTTCTCCCCTCAAACAGACTGTGGGTTGGGTCTCCTAACATAACTTACATACCACAAAGTCTCCAGAGAGTTGAGCTTCTAGAAGCTTGCTAGCTCTATGCCTCTTTCACACCCTTTTATCAACATTTGAAATGAACCATTAAGCCTTCAACCAATATCAAACTAAGATGTTATCCTAACAAGAATGGTCATTTCCTAAAGGTGTTTGTTTATATAAATTGAAGGAAAATGTTATCTAAAAAAATTAATGATATTTAAAATTCTGCAAAGATGGATTATTAGAAACAAATGGGCATGGGGGGAGGGCAGGGGTCAACCTAGAAGATGGTGGGAAAATTAGGGCCATGGGCTGTGAGCCTGTCCTTTAAACCCTGGATGTTATAATAACTAGTTTATATTGCCACCTTGGCTAATATGAAGTGAAAGTCAAATAATCACTTGCAAAAATCCAAAATATTTCCTTAATTATAATGCAAAGAAAAAGTGAAAATAAAGTAATTAATGAAATACATTAAAATATGCATTCCTGTGTAAATGTTTGGCCACTAGCGGAGACTAGAGTTTTCAAGATGGAGTCAGAGGCTTAGGCTAATCATAGACTCTAGCCATGTGGTGGTGATAATTGCAATCTCAATCTTGTGTGTTGCATTAGACAGTGTAGCCAGGCCTGATAAATTGTCCCTAAATAATGAATGACTCTTGGGGAAATTCCAAATCAAAGGTGATCTTCCCTCTAAAAGTCCCAAATATTTTATTTTTATATGTAAAAGAGTCAGAGTCTAGGTTCAGATCATTACAAACAGGATGCGTTTTTACCTACATGAAAGTCCAGGGGATATTTGAAAGTGGATTGAAATGTTAGACAGTTCTTCCTTGTGTGGGATTATCCTAGTGTCTCTGCCCTGCTCCCAAACATCAACATTACCCCCTAAATATTGCAATATCCCAAACCTTTTGCAAACAGAGACCTAAATGGAAGACAAACTGTTAACATGTCAGGTGGCAAGATCTTTCAGGACAAAGATGGCAGTGAACAATCTCAGAGAGGCCTTGCATTCCATTTTGGGTTGTTTTCTGTTGTGTACTATGTGGACATTTCCTATTCTTAGGCCCAGCAAAACTGGGATATCAGGCTTGCAGATGACCAGCCAGGGAGGTTGGTTGGCATAGTTTTTGCCATTGCCACCACAGGACACAGACAAATCAGTACATGCGGCTACCACCATTGCAAGTATTGCTGCCTTGACCTGGGAAACCAAGCCTGGTAAACTGAACATCACAACCCCCACAAGCATCACCCTTCACTTTGTGAGGGTTAAACACATGCCACTGCCTTCCACCTAGAAAGTTTGAGCAACAACACAAATGATAAATATTTACTCTGGTTGGCTGATTTACTTCTACAGTAAAGAAATGTCATGGAATTTTGGAGCAGAGACTTTGAGGAAATAAAGATGAGGAAGACTTTACTCAGCCAACATGATTTGATCAAATCCTGAAGAATGAGAAAATTGGGAGGATTGTATCTGATATAAGAAGAAATTCAAAGGAAATGGAATGATATAGCAAGAATCCAGAACTGGGAAACTAAGGAATGTAAGTTCACTGGAGCTGATATGCATGGGGACTCATTAATGAATTAGAAGGAAAGACAGGAATAGCTCTGAGGAGTTATGATGACTTGTTACTCAGTGGTCTGATGTTGGCATAGTTTTTATATTTACTTTTTTCTTCATAAAAAGATAATGTCCTTAAAATTTGAATTTTATTCTGAAACTTGAGAACAGACCTATTTTTATCAATTGCCATAATTCTGTAGTGTTTTTGTTTTGTGTTGTTTTGTTTTGTTTGTTTATTTGTTTGTTTTTTGCTGTAGGGCTTTATTTTTTTTACTTGTTTTTTTCTTGCTGTTGTTATTTTTTCTGATAAACAGGCTAACTCCCTTACACTTTGAATCTTTATTACACTGAATCCACAGAGGAATTTTGCAAATATCTTTTCTATGATTCTGAATATGCTACTTGCAACATTTAATCAAACTAGTATAATGATCCATTTTTCCTAATATTTGTTGTGCACCTGACTTGTGTAAGGCTTGCTACTTAATGTTTTCACCCACATACTTAATTTAATCTTCAAATTGCTTTTCTATTTATGAGGAAATGGGATCTGAGAGAACAATTTGTACAGTTAAGAAGTGGCAGAATAAGGGTTCAAAGGGTTCAAATAAGGGTTCAATAAGGGTTCAATAAGGGTTCAAAGTCAACTGTGCCCGATCTAATTCCTGTAACATCTAGTGGCTTTTCCCTTCAGAGGGCAACTGGAAATGGTTCCCTTATGGCTGTACTCTCTAGAAAGCTAGAGGAAAAGTGTTTGGGTTCAAGCCATTCTGAAGCCACAAGTTGAGGTTCAGTTTTAAAGGTCTCAGGCAGGTTAAATCTTGTTTGACGTCTCATCCAAGAGTAATGGACCTCAAATTAAGAGCACTTTACTCTTGCCAAGGATGCCTATGTATATATGGGAGGAAGGAGTTGTCTGTATGCCATTTTTGTTCTGCTATTTAGACAACTCTGCCTTGAAGTACTGCAAGTGTCTTCCTTGGTAATCCTCAGTAGTACCAAGTCCTCAGGTACTGCCAATCTGGTGTAATCCTGGTGATAATCTTACCCCCAAGGAGATGTGTTATGCTCTTATCTCCTCTGAGAAAACCAAAAATTCTAGAGACAAATTAAGAACTGTAGTCTAGGGAGTGAGAAGCATGCATGAGGTAAGGCCAATGATATTATGACAATTTATTCTTCTGTTCTCTCCATCCTCTGCCTCCATCTGAATTCAAGCAGAAATTTTTAGGTGTGGCCACTCAGACTGAACTGCAACATTTGGTTTCCCATTTCTGTTTTTGTTGTTGTTGTTGTTGTTGTTGTTCACCCTTTTGGAGAGAGATCAAAAGCATTCAAATGTCAAGAGGTCAGATAATGACTTTTTGAAGAAAAAGTCTTTCAGAAAGGAACATATAACCAGTTTGTGGATTTAGTCTTGGCTGGACTGCTCTCCCATTTTGATGTTCTTAGTAAATGAGTTTACTAAGCAGATTTATAGAGCCATTAATCCAATCAAGTTCTTATTCTCTAGGCCCCTCAATCTGCAGATCAGTTTGTCTCATATTTCAATCCTTTTCCTTTATCCTATGAACCTCCAGCATTTTAGAAAGTTGTCTTCTACTCTTCAATCCTAAGCTTTCCCTTATGCTCCTAACCCCTGTCTGGCCCCCTTCTCTTGGAACTTACTCCATTATTGCATTTATTTATTTATTTATTTATTTATTTATTTATTTATTTATTTATTTATTTATTTATTTATTTATTTATCTATCTATCTATCTATCTATCTATCTATCTATCTATGTATTTATCTATTCATTCATTCATTCATTCATTCATTCATTCATTCATTCATTCATTCATTCATTCATTTGTGTCCCAAACCTCTTCCCCTACAAAATGTTGTTCAAGGACAACATATCTTGAAGAAAAACATACACAAACCTTTTTTTATCCCACCCCACACACTCTGTTTGGTTTTTTTTCCCTCACATAGACTTGTTGAAAGGTCAAGTGTAGGGTAAATGAGTTTGGTCAGGTTTCTTATGCTATTCACCTCTACAATTAGCACCTGTGTTGTTATACACTCCCTGTGATTGTATATCCTGGCCCAATGGGTATGCATATGCATAAGTAAGCATAACTGGGTCTTAGAGGGAGGGATAAAAATGCAGCAGCATCATAGGAGCAGGGAGAACTTGGTGGAACTCAGGACAACTCAAGTGGCTGTTTCCCTGTTGGCTGTTTTCCCCTGTTAACTATTAAAAATCTTGTGAATATAGTGCTAAGGGCTCTCTCATTCTTCTTTAAGTTGTTAGAATCAATAATGAACCTACCTAAATCAGGGTGGTTCAAAACAACAAGGCTTCCTGTATTGGTTGTACTTTCCATTAACTCCTAGAGGTAGCATGGCATCTTGAATGAAACTTCTTCTTCAGAGATCAGTGTGTAGGATATCTAGGTTTCTGGTATTTTTTTTTACTAGTAATATCCCTGACTGTAGACCCCATAATGGTCACAATTAGGGGGATATGCAAATAAATTAATCCAGATCAGTTTGAATATCCTTCTCTGGAATTTAACCCTGAGCAGAGAGACATAATGAAGAAGAAATGAGTCTGAACCATCACCTCACTTCTGGAAGTAAATGAATCCATCCATTACTTCTGCTCAAACTTCTAAACCACCTGTCCTTTCTGCCCTCTCTGATGCATGCATATTCAACTCTGACTAGGACTCAGGAACTAGCATATATTCTTCACCATTAATTAGGTCATGAGGGAAGATAGGGAGTGATGGCTAATGGATGTTTAGCCATAATAGATATTTCTTTGTCCACATCATAAGATTATGAGAATATAATGGATAAATTCCTGACACTGAAATTCCCTGGAAGTCCAGCATTTCAGTTCATTAGCATGAATCTATTAGGCTCCACTTCCCGTGAATTGATTTGCACATATATTTCCTATTTTAAGTAGCATTCAAAGGTGAAGTGGTGATGTTTTAAAAAGTCAAAAGGAACATGATAAGATTGCTTATTAATTAGTCCAAAGGATGAAGAATTGGGTGAGTCCTCAACATCAGGAAGCCTGAAGATGAGCACACATAAAAACAGGCAGACCTGTGCTCTAGCAGATCCAGGTTTAAGTCCAAGCTCTAGTGCCTATGTTACCCTTCAGATTCCTCAACTTTGTAAATTTCATTTTCTTTACTTGGAAAATGCAGATTTAAAAGTTACCTACTAATTTTCATGAAAATGGCACCAAAGGTAAAGAAGGAAACCTCTGCCCCTCCTAATGTTGAAATCAAACCAAATGTTTCCAAAGTCAAGAAAGCAGTGTTGAAAGGCATCCCCAGAATATCTACATGTCACTTCCTACGTCTCTGGAGAAAGCCCAAATATTTTTGGAAGGACACCCTCAGGAAAAAAAAAATCACCATTTTGCCATCATCAAGTTGCTCTGCACACCGAGTGAGCCATGATGAAGGTAGATATCAAGGTCAGAAAGCACCAGCTCCAACAGGCATTCCCAAGTCCAACTGAAAGATCATGCCTGACTGAGAGAAGATAATCTGTATTTGACTGGTTTCTGACTACAACATTGCCAATAAAATTGAGATCATCAAAACTGAGTTCAGCTGGCTGATTCTAAATACAATTTTTTTCACCATGAAAAAGGTATCTATTGTATAAAGTTCTCATAAAGATGAAGTGGGCTGTAAATAATTAAATGGTTAACAGTGTCTATTAACCAGTGAGCATTCAATAGACACAAATTGTTATGACCATTTTTTTCTAGGTACATTTACAATCTCACTGACTTGCTTTATGTTATTCCTTGATTGGATGGTCACAGAAGATCATATTTTAACTGAATTTTAAAATTGTTTTTTTTTATTGCAGTAAAATTGCATTATAACATGTAAATCTCAGGTGCGCATCACTGGGACTCAACTTATGTATTCACTACATTAAATTCATTGCTACACATACCACTCTAGCTTTCCCATATTTTACAATTACCATTAAACAAGTGACTTGGATAATTAAAAAGTAGAGATAAATTTGAGGATTAGTGGGTATAGCTGAACTTCTGAGAGAATGGCAACTTGTTCACTAGGGAGCTTTTTCTTTAATGAGAAAGAAACAATCATGTGTGAATATGTCATTTTAGATGTGTCATATTTAGGAATCTTTAGTGTTCAAGAAAATTAAGAAGAGAAGTCTCTCACTGCATACAATAAGATGACAAAGAACTCAAACTGCAGAATAAAATGACAGCACTTCATCTAAAATTGCGAAGTAAACAGGTGAATACTGTGTGAGTCTCAGTCTTAAAATACATGGACAGTGTAGATGTTACACCCAGAATGCAATTTGAATAGTTTCCTAAAAGCAATAAGAAGAATGACTACTGAGTAGAGAAATGAGTAATTCTGTATTTCAACATTTATAGAAATTGCACCTGGAATTTGTTTTCTTCATGTGTTGTTACAGTCAGTGCTAAATTGACAAGAAGGAAGGGTAAATCATAAGACCAGGCCTTATGTCATTATTCTATTGCTTAGTATCTATATGATGTTGGCCATGCAACCCATTCTTTCTGTCAGCTGTGGAGTGTGGCAAATGCAAACACCTGCAATATTGACTTCAAAAAACTATTTGGAAACATCAAAAGAAACAGTTGATGGCAACACACTTTGTCAATTAGCAAAATACAAATGCTTGTTATGAGTGTGCAAAATCTAGTGGTTATATTTTATTTTAAGGGTAAATTTTTATAGAGAAAGTAAACTTCATAAATGAATTTTGAATAATATATTTGAACGATGGATCAGCATTAGATACCACCTGGTGGCCGTTAAGAGTAATGAACTACTTAGCTGCCCTATTACACAAATGTCACATAAAAGGAAGTTATGTGCAATGAATGTTGAGAACTTCGGAGAAGGATTTAGACTAAAATAAGCTCAAATGAGACTTGGAATATGGAATACTGAAGACTAAAGCTAGAGAATGATCGTAGGGCCCTGGTGTGCTACAGGCTACAGCAAGCCATTTTTTGCCTGGGAAAATGTAAAGTTTCTTAATGTTACTCAACGAATCTACTATGTGAAAATAGGGGGAATGGGGTATAGGGGGTGAGGAGGAAGAGAAATGGGAAGGAAACATCTTAAAAGAAACTCTGTTAACCAGCTCAATCTATGTGATTTTATTTTGTATGGTTTTGTTTTTTTTTTTTTCTTTTTTCCTTTTTCTCTGTCAATTCAAGTCTCTTTTGGGGGGTGGGGGGAGAAGCCAACCCTTTGTCAAAGGGATTTCAACGGGACTGACCTTGGATAGATGAAAAGGAACCATGTATCTTTATGGTACTTTATGATGACACAAATCTGCTTGATTAGGAATCCTAGGAAGAACCCTGAAAGCAGGGCAAATAAGGTCTAAAATTGAGAGCCTCTGTAAAAGGTAATTAAGTCAATCAGCCATTCCTTCTGGCTTAGGATGACCTGCAAAACACCAGCCTCCAAACAACCGTCACTGCTCTAGTCTCAAATGATTGCTCCAGTCCTTTGGACACTAGCCTCCCCTAGCAGAAAGGAATGCCTTCCCTTAAAGTTGTAACCTTTTGCCATGGTCTTCCTCCATCTTCTCTTCTCCAGAAGGTCTCCGCCATGCTTCCAGTAGCAGTGCATGCTCAGGACATGACATGTCCATAATTACTTTTCACTGCAATCTGAGGGGGGTTGGTGAAATAAGCTCTTTCTGTGTCATTCCAGCCTCACAATAATCCGGTATTGGGTTTCAATTACAGAAAACTTAACTTGCCAGGTAGACAACTCTACCCTTCTACATGCATCCACCATACATTCAATTTACACAACTAAGTCCTTCCTTAGGACTATATATATACATTGCTAAGTCCTTCCTTTGTAGCCTGTGAAAATAGGGAGTCTTCCTTGATGAAGATTCAGATGATAAGCATATTTCTAAAAATAACATAATATAGAAATTAGAAAAAGATTCTACACCAAAAGTCCTGAGAATGACTATTTCATTTTATTAGACATTCTGCATTTAGATAATGCATAATGATACATAAGTATCATTTGCTCCTTTGATACACAAGTAAAATATGTATTAAATTATATTGCTTTTTTGATCACCTTCTATGTGTGTTAAGTTTATTTCTTCTGAGTGTTATTATGTCTTTATATTAATCAAGTTATACTATTTTTAAATAAAAGTATTAACCTTTAAAATATAATTTTAAAATGTGGACTGCTATTAATTATTTTCTGCATCAGAAACAATATTATATAGCATTAGAATTCATGAACTGTGGGAAAGTCTTGAAAAACTCTAGGCGTTCATATGAAAATATCAATATGCAAGAGCAATGTCAATCCCAAACAGGATAAAGAATAAAATCAGTACTAAAAGTATCACTACTAAAACACAGTATTTCCATGTCTGAATACAGCAATGGTGGCAGAATAGGAGGAGGTGGATTAGATGATCTGAAATATATGAAATCATCAAAAGTGTATTTTGAGAAATTTGAGTTGAAATAAAAGGCTGGTATAGGATGAACAAGTTGATACCAAGTTGCAAGGAGATCTGAGAACTACCCTCTTACAGCTGTAGTTCTCCTGGAATGCAAACTTCAACGATGCATTTTTATTTTATCATACTCACTTCCCTTTTGTACACATTCACTTTAGAGAAAGAGTGGGGAAGAATTTCCACAAAAATTTTTGCAATTTTGTAATATCAAAATACATGTGACCTTAGTGGCTTTATAGAAACAGATGTATGGTATCTCATGAAATTTTTAAACAAAGCTCTTTTGAGATATTTTTCTTGTTAAAAGAAACAATCATCTTAACACATTTTTTGATCTTTTACCGTCAGTAAACTTACCTTAATTTTTTATGAGATTTAAAGAAAATCAGGAGTTCCCAAACTAATGGAAAGAAATAACCCCAAGTCCTCTTAGACTGATTAAACAGAATGGGTTTGGGGCAATGACAGCAACTTAAAGACAATCAGGGAGAAACTTGGAACTCTCAGGGGATTTTCTGTTAAACTCTGATGAACAACAGATTTTTCCGTGACTGCTCAGCAACTTCCCCTTCAAAAATCACCTTTCTTTTGGGGGCTACCCATTTTCTTAGAGGACTTTTAAATGAAAGAGCAAAAGATACCACTTCTTTTTTTACTAAGATTCAAATTAATTAAAATAATTAGGCATTTTGTTGTTATTGAATTTCCTTTATTTTCATTTTAAGATTATGCTAAATAATGATCAGATATAATCCACTTTGGTTTCCATTTCTTCAGCTGAACTGTCTTCTAAGGCCTTAGATCTTCTCAGTATGTCTTATCTCCCACTTTCCAATGTCCCACCTTCCCAAATGAGAAGGGACAGATAGAAAATGGTTCATCAAATTCAAATGTCAACATACCTTGGTCTCTCTTCCTTTTATTATAAGCCTTTCAACACTTTATTTGCAACACTTTATTTGCACTTTATTTGCAACTTTCCTTTCTCATCTGGGCGCTATGGGATGAGAGGTTTCTCTTCTTTCTAATAACAAATTAACAAGTGTACAACAATTTTCTTGATCTTGCAAAAGGCCAAGACTTATGCATTCATTCTCTTTGCTATAATTTATATAAGTTACCTTTCATGCAATGCCTTAGGCATTTCTCCTCCATTCCTTCAGCAATAGAGCATCATTCTGGGTTTTCCAGACAAAGAAAATATTGTCAAATGAAAAAAGATCATGAAGACTTTCTGGGCAACTAATTTGTCTACGTATTAGAGCCTCCCTGTGGGCTCTAAATTAACTCTGTACATTAGAGCCTAACATAACTCTCTGTAGGGCCTCTCTGTAGGCTCTAACATCTTAGTGTTTCAGGTATACATTTAATGACATTTTTTAAAGAGAGCATCAATAATAGGTCTGCTGATATAAATTTTGCTTTGAACTAGTTCATAAGAGACATGAACTTTGGGGGATTCTCCACCTGCACATGCTCCATCACATTTAGACTCGAAATGTGGGGATGTAGGGAAACTTGAGTGTCAATGCTGGTGTCCTTCTCTAGAGCCTCTAGAGCGTCATTCCAAAATTTACAGTCTCTTTGGCTTGGATTTCAACTCTCATCTGTCCTGAATGCTCCATAACTTCTCTGCCTCTCCCTTTATAAGCATAAGCATTCTTCCATGAATCTAAGAACATTATCCCTGCCTCTGCCTTCTCCAGACTTTAGAAGTTTAGTTTAATGACAGTGTGTGTATTTGCGGGAATAGAAGTGTCAGAGGAACGTATTACTGTCTTTGAGCATACTCCCCAAAGTGGAATATTTTCAACAATTTCTCAAAGTAAATGTGAATACAATTATTGTGAAGACTTAGAAGGAATAAACTGTGAGAATAATACAGTATCAGACTATGAGTTGCAGAGAGAAGATGGCTTCAAATTTGCCCAGACATCCGTCCTTGTGCCCCACCAAGTCCTATGATGAGCATGACCAGCACATGTTTTGCTGTGAGAGTCTGGATAGCCTGGATTTCACCAACTTTCTGTCCCTTCCTTTTTATGTTATTCTTTCTAAATTTTTTTTGCAACATTTAGCATTATTTCCTCTACTTTCATCTAAATTGCAGCAAATAGTAAGGTTTCATCTTTTTTAACATATATATTATGTTAACATATACATTATGTATATAGTTTTAAAATATATTTTATATATATGTATACACCACATCTTTTTAAAATTTATTTATTTTTATTCATTAAATCACAACCTCTGTAATATGTTTTTGGGATACCTCCCTCTCTCTCCTCCCTCTGGTGCCCCTCCATTCTCTCAAACCCCATTCTTTGTTGTTTTCTAGTCTGTGTTAAGTCCATTAATCTCTTTCTTTCCTGTGTCAGTGTTCTTTCATTGGGTGAGGGATTGCATTGTTGGAACCAGGTGAACCTTGCTGGTAGGTTTTCAGATTGTGTCAGGCAGCCAGTCTATATTTATTTGTATACACCACATCTTAATCCATTCATCAATTTGGGCACTTAAATTGTTTCCATGGTTTAACTAATGTAAATAGTGCTGCAGTGAACAAAAGAGATCCTGTATCCTTTCAGATTAGTGTTTTTTGCATTCTTCAGTTACATATATGTAGGAGTGGGATTGCTGGATCATATAGTAGATGCATTTTCACTGTTTTGAGAAACTTCCTTACTGTTTTCTACAGCAGATGGTCCAGTATACATTTCCACCGACAGTGAAAGAGTGTCCTTTTCCTCTGTATCCTTGCCAACCCTTGTTGTTTCTGGTCTTTCTGATAGTATTCATTCTGACGAGTGTGGGGTAATATCTAATTGTGGTTTTGATTTGCATTTTCTGATGTGAATTGATGATGAGTATTTTTTCATGTGTTGACCTCCTGTATGTCTTCTTTAGAAAAGTGACCATTTAGCTTTTTTAATCATTCTTTTTATTGGGTTATCTGTTTTTCTTTTTTGTTGAGTTGTATGAGTCCTTTGTAGATTTTGGATATTATTAGCTTATTGTCTGATTGATGATGTGCAGACATTTTCTCCCATATGTCGTGTTTTTTTTTTTTTAATCATAGTTTCTTTTATTATACAGGAGCTTTTTAGTTTGATATAGTCTCACTTTTTAATTTTTGCTTTTGTATATGTTGTAGTCAGTTCCACAAATATGTCACTGAAGTCATTGTCTTGGAGTGTTTGGCCTATGCCTGCATCAACAGTGGGAAAGATGAAAAACATACTAACATCAGTAGATGAAGAGAAAGGATTCACAAGGTTCAAAATCCATTTATGATAAAATTCTCAATAAATGGGGATAGAAGGAATCTTCCTCAATATAATAAAGGTCACATATGATAGTATGAAAGCTAACATCATACTCAATAGTGACAAAAATTTTCATGTAAGATGCTTTCACCACTATTATCCAATATAGCATTGGAAGACCTAACTAGTTCAGTTACAAAAGAAAGTTGTGAAAAGAATTCAAATTGAGAAAGAAAAGACAAAGTTATCACTATTTTCAGATGACATAAGACATACTTTTTAAAAAATGAATTTGGCTTATAACTTTACTGTTTTTCTTTCTATACTGAATCACATCTCTTGATTAATCTAAATAGAGACCTTTTCAAAAAGAAAATACATTGACATTGATCTAAATGTTTACATTATGTGAGAGGGAACTTAGACAAGGGTTGGCAACATAGTTTACATTATGTGAGAGGGAACTTAGATTGGAAGAATTAAAGAAGGAATTACCAACAATAATATGACAAATATTTTACTTGATCATTCTGAATTAAATATAGTTATTATTTTGTCTTTTTTTTTTTTTTTTTTTTTTTTTAGATTAGGTCTGGCTATTTTTGCCCGTGGAACCACAGGCTCTCGTTGCCGGGGATACCACAGACTCAAGCAATCCCCAGCCTCAGCTTCCCAGGTAGCTGAGATTACAGGCGCACGCCACCACGCCCAGCTATATTGTTTTGGAACTAGGTCTCGCTACGGGCCCCACGCAGGACTCCAATCACGATCCCTAGCCCCCGCCGCTTCATGGGCTGAAGCTTACAAGCACGAGCCACCGTGCCCGGCCTCATTTTGTCTCATTAACTCATTCTTTTATTTGCTAGTTTAAGAATACAAGGTCAGCTTCATTTAAACCCTATCCCCCATCTATTCCCTCCCTATTCCCAGTCTTTCTCTTCTAGTATGTTTGAAGTGTTGTCTATTTCCTTCCCATCTCTTCTCAAATAGATTTACATTGATCTACCTTCAGTTTTCCATACCTCTAAAGATTGAAATATGTGTACACATATATCATATGCTTATCTATTTATAGACTATGCACACTAAACGAGAAATATAAAAATGCATGCTGCATTGTTTTATTTTATATAATTAATATACATAAATAGTATCATACTGCTTGTATCAACCTTCACCTTGCTCTTCTTTTCCAATACTACTTTTAAAATCTATTTACATTGTCATTTATAGATTTAGTGATTTAACAGTCACCAAGTGTAAGTATCAATGAAGGAATATAACACAACGCATTGATCCAGTCCGTTTTTGATGGCCATTAGTTTTTTCCACTTTTTTTATTAATATTGATAGCACTTCCATGAACATCCATAATGTTTCCTTTTTTGCACAGATGTGGTTTCTAGAGTTGTACTGAAATAGAATTAGTGATTTATAGCTTACATATGTTCACCACTTTATTGGAATAGATGCTAACTTTTTATTCCCCACAATGTGTATTTTCCTCCAAATTCTGACAAGTAAAGATATTTTTAGATTTAGAGATTTTGCTACTATATTGGGTAAAAATGGCATCTCAGTGTTTGATAATTTCCTAGTATTAGAGAGACTATATTTTACTTCACCATGAGGATTGCCTCTTTTCAAATTGTCAGTTGATACCCATCATCTTCTTTTCCATGGAATTTTGTTTTCTATTAATTGGTAGTTCTATAAATAACTTAAATATTTACACTTTGCTATATAATAGTATTATTGCTAAAAAGATTTTTCTCAGTCAAGTGCTTCTTTTTTAATACAAATGGCCAACAGGCACATGAAAAATTGCTTAACATCACTAGCAATAAGGGAAATAAATAATCAAAGCCACAATGAGATACCACCTTACACCAGTAAGAATGGCCCACATCCAAAGAACGGGCAACAACAAGTGCTGGCAGGGATGTGAAGAGAAAGGAACACTCTTATACTGCCAGTGGGAATGTAAACTGGTCCAACCACTATGGAAAGCTGTGTGGAAGACCCTCAAATTAATGAAAATGAAACTACCATTTGACCCAGCAATTGCTCTCCTGGGATCTACACAAAAGAGACCTCAAAGTGGGTCAAAGGGACACATGTGCTCGGATGTTTACTGCAGCACTATTTATAATTGCAAGGACTTGAAAACAACCTAAATGCCCCAAAAGAGACTGGATGAAAAAGATGTGGTATATATATACACACACAATGGAATATTACTCATCAATTAAAAATGACAAATTTGATGATTTTATGATAACATGGATGTACTTAGAAGAAATCATATTAGCAGAAACAAGTCAAAAAGAAAAGGATAGAAACCAAATGGTTTCACTAATATATGGGATATAGGAAAAATGTTAACAAAGCCATGAGGAAAAGTCAAAACAAGCTAACCACCAAACTGAAGCACACAGTTTGGGGCAGGGGGGAAAGGGGAGGAAGGGTGGGGAGCATGGGGGGGGGGGTAAATCCCTGGGATTACAAAGATGTGAAATTTATATATAAATTTTTTTTTAATTTTTCTTTTTAACTTTGCTTTAACCACGTAGACTTTCTAATTTTAAAGCAGTGAAATTTATTATATTCTTTTCCTTTAGGTGTCTGATTTTTTTGTCCTTATCTAAGAACTAGGTAACTGATATATTTCCTATTCAAAATTGCCTTAGCTATTCATGTGTCTTGATTCCTTTATCTAGCTTTTAGGTGTAGGTTGTGACTTTCTCTGAAAAATAACTTTGTAATTTTTAATGAAACTTATTACATTTATAACTGAATTTGAGTTTTTATAAAAATATGTTTTTTTATCCTTGGACATATTCATATCATTTTATCTTAAGACCTCCTATTCATTTCTTTTTCTTATATAAGTTTTCTTATTATGTCCTTCAAAAAGTTTAACATTTTCTCTATAAAAAAATGAACTTGAAAAAGTTACTGGAATTTATATTTTCTGCCCTTGTGAATAACTTGGTGTAAAACTAATGTAAAAAATACTAATGATTTCTTTTCATGTTGACTTTTTACCTTACTGAAAATATTCTGCTGTATTAAATGGTTTTTCCACTCTTTGACTTTCAAAAAGATGATCATATCATTTGCAAATAATGACAATTTTGCCTCTTTCACAAGTAGACAATGTGGTTAACTTTTTAATTTTCAAACCATAATAGAATTAATGAAATTAGTCTGATAAATTCTTAAATATTTTACTGCTGTATCTATTTCTATTGTATTGACAAAGAATTTTAGGACAGTGTTGAGTAGTTGTGGTCACCTGCTTTTAAAGTTATTTTTAAAGATTCAAAAGAATTTTTTAAATACCCTTCACTCATTTGTTTCAATGATGTGCCAAAGCATTTCTTTGGTTCCCTAAAACAACAAATGACATGTGGATTCTTTCTCCTCATTTCTCTATAATCCTAACTTACCAAGCATTTTTCTTCTTTTAGTATACTTTTCTTAGTATACTTTTCTTCTTTAGTATACTTTTAGTATACTTTTCTTCTTACGGTATACTTTTTCTGTAGTCATTAACATGATCATTTTTAAAGAAAAAATTTAATATGATCAATAACATGGACAGTATATAGATTTTTGATGCTTGATCACTATTTTACTTCTGGCAAATGCACTATGTTATTAGTAACACATTTTAGTTCAATTTGCTTATAGATTAATTAGAAAGTTTGCATGCATTTTATAATTAAAGATAGAGAGTAGTCTTTAACTGTCTGTAAGAACATTCTATTTGATTTTGCCACTTTAATTTATTAAGTATCTGAGAAAGTAAATAAATTATCATTTCTTCAAGGAGATTTCTCTGAAGCCCAGGCTAAATGAGGTCCCTTTCTTTGTTAGCCCTTTCATTATACCCTAGATTATAATTATACAATTTGCTGTGAAGCTGTTGCCTGAGTCACTCATTAGGTTTTAACTTTCATGAGGATAGGAGACTATCTCTTTGATTCACTGTGAAATTCCAAGACCTAATCCATGTTTAGTATATTGTAACCTTTTAAAAAATTATTTGTGGAATGACTTGAATAAGTAAATGCATAGTGCCTTGAAAGTTGCTAATGTGTTAAGGTCTTGCTCTCTTTAAAATTTTCCTTTTTCTAATACAACAGCTCAATGTTTGTTACCAAGCTGCTTATCCTAAACTATGTAGCCCTGTTTGAATCACCTGCCAAAGTATTTCTTTGGAACCCCTATGACAGGGTAAATGATAGATGAGTCCTCTTTCTCCTCATGCAATGCACGGACACACCATTAAAAATTGAGGGCGGGCCGGGCACGGTGGCTCGTGCTTGTAAGCTTCAGCCTATGAAGCGGCCGGGGCTAGGGATTGCGGTTCGAGTCCCGCCTGGGGCCCGTAGTGAGAGCTAGTTCCAAAAAAAATAGCTGGGCGTGTTGGTGTGCGCCTGTAATCCCAGCTACCTGGGAAGCTGAGGCTGGGGATTGCTTGAGTCTGTGGTACCCCAGGCAACGAGAGCCTGCGGTTCCACGGGCAAAAATAGCGAGACCTAGTCTAAAAAAAAAAAAAAATTGAAGGCGTTTTCCAAAATTAGGAACTGAGTGATACTAATAACACATGATTTTCAAGGTATTTTCTTCAGTTTTCAACAATGAGAAGTAGTACAGTTGTAGGTTGCAATCTGTTCTATAAACCAAACACAGGCTCATTAAGTAACAGATAGTTACCTAAGAGTTGTCAAACATTGACTTTTCAAAAACAAAGGTAAAATGTGCCAAAGGCCAAATTGGGTGGGAACCCCCAGATTTTGGGGGGTTTTAATAGTCAAAGAAAGCGAGGTATCAGCTTTTCACTTCTCATTCCTTGAAAGGTCCAGCTATTCTGAGAACAAGACAGAATATTTTTTATCCCTTTTCCCACTTACAGTTGCTGTTTTTCAGCACAGTTGTTGAAGTATAGGCTAGTTCCAAATAGTGTTAAAAATTGATGAAAGGTAATCTCATTCCTTGCTACTAATTACTTCTTATATATTGAGAAAGTTCTATGGAATTGACAAAACAATTTTTGGGGGGTTTCTTAAAAGTATACATAAAGAAACAGCCTGCTTTAACCATAGTGAAATATTATAATTAGTTTCACTCAACCATATTATATAAAAAATAACGTCAAGTAGTTGCAAATAGGTTGATTATTATTAACAGTGGTTAAATTTATTAGTTGCACTGCTGAAGTTAAATTTATTAGTTGCACTGCTGAAGTTGACTCATTAACCCGGCTGCATAGCTCAGGGGTTAACGCATTGGTCTTGTAAAGTTGACTCATTGGATGTTTAATGACATTTTACATTTTCAGGTTAATTCCTGAATAATTTTACATTCAAACATTCTAGGGATGTGATTTTAATGAATAAATTCTATTTTTGTCTGCAACCAAAATAAATTTCTTCATTAAAAACCATCCTTTGAATTACAACTTATTCAGAACTGATTGTACATTGAAAACTATTCTAGATGCTGGGCACAAAATGAATATGCTCTTCACCATCACAGAACTTATGAACTGATAAGGGAACGGACAGTCTTGTAGTGTCAGTTTATCTCAGTTGAAACCCCACTTTCCAGAAATCCCTTCTGTGTATGGTTCTGACGTAGTGTTGGCCATGAGAGGCATCCTTGTGAGATTTGGGAGGGAAGAGGAAAAGGAGACGACAGCAGCTCTGAGGGCTCTGCCAGGTGTGAGGCTCTGCAGTGCTCATACACAGGCAGTTGCTGACCTGTTACCTCACCATTTCAAGGGCTGCTTTTGTGCTCCAAGGGCAAAGCTGAATAGTTGCCATGCAAACCTTCTGATCCACAAACCCTAAAATATTGATAATCTGATTTTTTACAGGAAAAGTTAATCAACTCTTGTTCTAGTGAATTAAACTGTTACTTCTCCTACCTGAGGACAGAAACTATGTCTAATATGTTTTTATGACTATTTGGAGCTCATCTCATTGTCTCTGTAATGATTAATTAATTTATGATTAATGACTAGTCAGATAAATAAATCATTCATTAATTAATTGATTCCTACTAAGCAGAACTACTAGCATTTTTATTGTTGAAATAAAATTTACCATCTCCTTGCTCACCTTTTGAAAATATCAGTCTCCTTTCCACACTCCCAAAGCATCAGACCAGCATAGAGGTGCATAGATTCAAGGGTCAGAGAAGTAGGGTCTGCCTTATGGCCCTGCTTCTTGTCAACTCGATGAGCTTAAAAAAGTACTTAAGGTTTTATAGGCTTCATCTCCTAATCTGTAAATCTTTATAACAAGCTACAACATCAGAGGCTTGTGGTGGAGATTTTTAATGAAATGCATTGTTAGGTATCTTTTCAGGGACATAGTAAACAATAAAAAATTAAACACTTATTACTTATATATTTAATATATATTATTTAATATCTATATTACATATACATATATATATATAGTAGTCCCTAACTGTCCATAAGGATGATCCATTGGTAATTATTGTTGCACTCTTATAATTGCATCTTGCCCGCTTCCATTTGCCTTTCTCTAGATAATCAAAATAATTTTAAAATGAATATGCTTTCTCTTTATATTTCATATGTTTGGAATTCTAAGGTTAGAAAACTGGGATTCTCCTGGCTTTGAAGGAGAGTGGCAATGATAGATGGGTTTCTGTTGATTTGACTTGTTTTCATTCTCTTGCCTTAAAATAGCAACAACTATTTTTGTCGCATAATCAATTCAGAAGCTCAGTAAATGCAATGAATAGCTTTTATAAAATGGTATCATACTAGAGTAGTGAATGAGCTGTAGTCATTGAGAAGATGAATAGCATGCTTTTGTGCTCATTCTTGATGAAAAATAAAGGACAACAAAGTTAAAATACAGATTAAGGGCAATCTTGAAGGGAAATTAAGTCCCCAAAAGCCAATGGAGTGGAAAAAAAAGAGTAGAGCAGTATTTTTCCTTTGATGATAGCATTATGTGACATTGATAAAATTCATCATTCACTCCTTTACCAGCAATCTGTCAAGCACCTTCTGTGTGCTAAGCTTTGTTTTGGATGTGAGGCATACAACAATAAAAATATATATTATATATATACTATATTGTATATAATGTATTAATTTTCTGGCGAGGGAAAATAAACATTTACATAAATAGATAGATAAGAGGCATATAGATAGAAAGATAAATTTATTTTATAGTATTAGAAAGTGATAGCTGCTATGGAGAAAAAAATAGAGTAGTTAAGAAGGGTCAGAATGAGAAAAGAGGGTGAGATGTCAGAAAACATGTGAGCAAAACTGTGAAGGATTTGAGAGAGTGAATTACAGGGATGCCTGCAGGAAAACATGCTACCAAAAGAGGAGGCACACTGTGCAAATGCCCAGAGGCAAAATATGTTTTATTTGGAGAAGGAACAAACAAGGCCAGTGTACAACAGAAATAACAAGAGGAATAAAGTAGCTACAGTCAGTTGAACCCTTACTAATCCCTGAGCATTCTTGAAAGCACCATTATATACAATTTTCAAATAGTCACACAATGTAGTCATATAATGTGACTTTTTTTTTTTTAGCGAAGTAAATGGAGATTTTTTTTAAAAGTTTGAATATCTTGTATAAGATCATATGACTTGTAACTAACTGCTAGGATCAGACAGTTCCTATCCCTAAGCCTAGGGCTCCTTGCTGCTACACTTTTGCCAACTAGATTTTTGACTTTCCCAAAGGTTGACTATATTAGTGCTCCTAATTTGGCACCTGTTTTAACTGTATAATTCTTTGTGTTGTGATCTTTTTTATTGGTTACTTATCTCTTAGATGCATTTTAACTGAAAAATTTTATAAAATAAATTCACTAAAATTCAAGAGTTTTAAAGCATGTCTCCCCCAGTCACCTTGGGACATTTCTAAATTCTCTTGTTTTTCATTCCAAACTTCCATAATATTACCAGCTCTAACTTGCAGCACAGACCAGTTCAATCTAAAGGATAAATCTGTATCAGAAGGCAATCACATCTTTGTAGACTTCTTTGGCCAGAGTGCAGCTGATTTATATTCAAAATGATTTTCACTGTGTGAATATAGGATTGAGAGCAATGCTATCTGAAGGTATTATTTTTGCAAGTTATTTTTGCAAGCTATTTTGATAAATCCATTTTTCCTGCTTTTTTTGTTATACACTTTAAATATTCATTTGCTTTGACAGTATTACTTCAGAAATTCCTAAATTCTCAATGCTGTCTACTTCTTAATGAAATTCAAAGTATATTATTAATAATAAAACCAAGAGGTAGTACTGAAAATTTAAAAGTCTGATCACTTCTCTGTCCACTGATGAATTTTTTTCTTCAAAATTCTTATGGGTTTCATTGCTGTCTAAATTTATAACTTCTCTTGCTCTTCAAAGAACACACAGGAGGATTGAGGTATTTCTTTTTCTTCTTTAATATGTATAAAATATTTTTTCCTAGAAAAAGTGTATGCTAAGTTTCAAACCAGAAATAGAAAGACAAAATGTTAATTTCTCTACCAGGCTATAAAATCTCTGACTAGACAATGATATGACAAGAAAGAACTTGTAGGTTTTTTGTGGGTTTTTTTTTTTTTTGGCATTAGTAGCTGCATTGAAATGGAGAAAGTGACAGAAAGCTTGTGTATATACCTTATAAAGAAAAGTTAAATTTTTTATGTTAATTTTACTTTTTTTAATTTAAAATTTTTAATTTATTTATATATAAACTTCACAACATTGTAATTCCAGGGGTTTACCCCCCCACCCTCCCTCCCTTCCCCCACCTTTTCCCTCCTGCTCAAAGTTGTGCACTTCAATTTGGTGCTTAGCTTGTTTTGACTTTTCCTCAAGTCCTTTGTTTATTTTTTCACTATATCCCATATATTAGTGAAACCATTTGGTTTCTGTCTTTTTCTTTATGACTTGTTTCTGCTAATATGATTTCAGAAAAGTTAAATTTACTAGTGGTATTGGTATTCTTGGAATGAGCATCAAAATAAATATGGAGAAAATTATGGTTTTGTGAATATTGTTATAAAGGAAGTTCTAGACTTTTAGAAAATAGAAAAACTTAAGTTATGTTGACCTAACTTAATAGCATAACCTAACTTAATAGCAAGTTCATAAATTTGAATGGTAGAAAGCCAGTCTGTGATGGTGCTTCCTTCAAAAGCTAATGGTAAAGCAACTTTTTTAATCATATGGAAAAAATTGGCTTAGGAAATAACCAAGCCCATCATATCATACTCCAAGAAGAAACCAAATGGTTCTTTAAAAATGATAGATAAGATGATACCTGTGGGGCCGGGCACGGTGGCTCTTGCCTGTAAGCTTCAGCCTATGAAGTGGCCGGGGTTAGGGATTGCGGTTCGAATCCCACCTGGGAACAGTAGCGAGACCTCGTTTTCAAAAAAACAGCTGGGTGTGGTGGCGTGCTCCTGTAATCCCAGCTACCTGGGAAGCTGAGGCTGGGGATTGCTTGAGTCTGTGGTAGGTACCCTCGGCAACGAGAGCCTGTGGTTCCACGGGTAAAAATAACGAGACCTAGTCTCAAAAAAAAAAAAAAAAAAAAAATGATACCTGTGGAAATTATTTGACTCAAATTATCATTGGAAAGCCATTCAAGGTTTCCCAAAGAAATAAAAATTAATATATATCCCCAAATAAATATGACATTACAACTTTCCTTTATTCTTTCATGGAAGTTCTCATGTATGTGTAAAACTAGAGAGAACATTTCAATGAATCCTCATTGGCTATCATCCATCCTTAACCACTATCAGCACATACCAAATCTTGCTTTATCTCTACCCATCCTTTTAACACCTTTCCACACAACTTGAAGTATGTCTATGACAGAATATGATTTTACCTGTAAACACAAATTATTTAACTGTAAAAAGTTGTTGTCTAAAACATGCAATATTAATCATCATTTTAGAAATGCTAGACATTTCCCTCTATTTAAATGTGCTTCTTGTTTTCCCTGAGTCACTATAGCCTCTTATTATAGCCCAAGAAAGATAAAGGGACAACTTCTAGCAAGCTTAGTTGTTCATCTCTTAAAAAAAAGTAAAAGCCAAAATTCACCATCAAATGTAGTAAACATACATAGTTATTCTTGTCTGACTAGCATCTAAAACTCTTTTCTAACATTGGAGACTTCTGAAGTTGAAGCTTTGCAGAAGATAGTCTACTTTCCATCATAAAAGCTGGAAGTGTAGAAGTCTCACTTCCTTAATTCCCTTGTGTCAAGGGCCCTAGCCATGATGTTTAGCTATGAAGTATCCCTCATCAGATTTCAGAAGGGGAGTGAGTCACTCAAAGTAGCAGAAACCGAGAGGACCTGACATGGACTCAGTACTCTTGGTCAATGTGTCCATTTCATGGATATGGGTGGAAAAGGGAGAAGTGGAGGAGGGGACTGTGGCAGTGGTGCCAGAGTCCGAGTTCTGGTCAGTGTCTAAACAGTACAAGTGGGTGCTCAGCAATGAAGTCAGTGTGTGGTCAGTTTCTTAGCATGTTTTTGGGTGGCTGCAGTTTGTAAAGCTCAGCTGGTTATTCTTCAAA
This sequence comes from Uropsilus gracilis, assembly GCA_004024945.1. Classification (NCBI taxonomy): domain Eukaryota; kingdom Metazoa; phylum Chordata; class Mammalia; order Eulipotyphla; family Talpidae; genus Uropsilus; species Uropsilus gracilis. The sequence goes on along the minus strand of PVHY01004387.1, from coordinate 27,099 downwards.
TTATTCAATATCCTTTGACTAATTCATTTCCTGTATAATCAATAAGTTTTTCTTTTTGCTATCAAGAATCGTGACGGATACACCTAGAGTATGCAAAACTTTAAATAAGCATCTTAAAGAACTCATAAGATGTACTAGTTATGACAAGATAAATAAAATAGTCTGAAGATATACTAGAGAAGTAATAAGAATAGATGTACTAGAGAAGTAATAAAAAGGCCAAAAACTACTCACAGGTTACCTCCTAGAAAGCAAATAGAAACATACCACAGCAGCAATTTAAATACTTTTATTAGAAGAATTCTTCTTATGGTATACTAGTTAAAGATTTTTTTATTGAACTCCATTTGAACTTGATTAAGGACATTATTGGTTGATTATACAAAGATGATCATCAAGTAGTGTCTAGAGCAGTGAAAAAAGAAATGGGGAAAATTCCTTCACACATCTGACAATTGGACTGGTCACATTCATGCTATCTACACTATGGCTTCCATCTTCTCTCCCCTCCCTGGCCCTCCCTCTCATACCAAAAGTTAACCTCTCATATGCAGGTTTTAGAAAAATACCAGTGACACAATGTTAAGTAACAAAACAAAATAAATCCAAACAAGTTTAATCTAGACGGAAGAACAATCCAAAATGTAGCTCCATTTCTGAAAGTTGCAGACTTGTGAATATATTTGTAAATATAAACACATTTTATAAAAGTATAAGCCTCATGATAACTCTGAACAGGGGGAAAGAATAAAGAAATGATTTTTCATGTTTTAAATATTTGTTTCTTTTTGGTACCATAACAATAGACCACAAAATTAGAGACCAAAATCACAAACATGGAGTTTATACAGATTTTAAAACAGGTAAGTAAGGAGATGGAACATTTTAGAAGAAATAATGGAAGGATTTTTAATTGTGGGAGAGTTACATGTTAATGGTTAAAAAAACAAACAAACAAACAAACAAAAAAAAAACCACAAGTTGATCGTCTTAGTATTCTGGAGGATGTCAGGAATGCAAAATGAATCCTACTGGACTAAAACCAAGATTTCCACATGGCAGCACTCCTGGAGGCTATAAGGAGGATCTGATTCTCTGTCTTCTCCACCGTCAAAGGAGTACCCACAATTCCTCTGTTGGAAGCCCTTCCTCCATCCTCAAAGTACATCACTCCAACCTCTGGTTCTCTTGGTACATATCTTTTCCTCACTGTGTTAATCTTGCTTCTCTCTTTCAAGGACTATGTGATTATATTGAATTTACCTGGATAATCCACAATAATCTCTCCATCTCTGACCCTTAACTTGATTGCGTATTAAAGTCCCTTTTGTAATGAAAAGCAACATAGCCATAGGTTTCAGAGCTAGATTTTTTTCTGCCCTGGGTACAGTATTTAATTTTACAAACTGCATTATCCAATATAATCATGGCTGAAACTGAAATTATTGTCTCACTTCTTAGATTAAGTTGTCAATGGCTATCTGACAACAAAAGGCCATTGCCTATAAAATATATGACAAAAGTGTTAGATTTTAAATAATATTTTATTAAATTTTAATATTTACGTAAAAATATGTAATGTTCAAGATTATGGGTCCAAATGTTAGATAGTATGGAATAATTTCTAGTTCAAGTGTACCCTGTTTGAAAACAGAAGTTTATGGTTAATGTATTTTTGTTTAGCCACTTTTAGATGTTAATGGTCAGGCAAAAAATATATCTTTCATTGTAAAATCAGTTGTGGTGGTGGTTGTCATTATATCAATATTTCCTGATTTATAGAACACATGATGAAAAAATACTGATGAAAACTGAACTCTCTGGGATGCTCTCTCCAAGGATGCATGTCATTAACAAGCCTGGGAAATAGCCCATCCAGAAAAGAGAAAAAAGGACAGCATAGTTTTTATTTGTCAATCTGCCTTGAAAGCAAATGACAGGAGCAGTTTCTCTTATTCTTTGACTAGCCCGACATGAATTCATGCTCATTAGAGGACTGAGTGTGCAACGCCTTGCAGGTGGTCTTTTGTAACATGAGAATATTAATTAAGTCTTTGTACAATATCCAGTCACTAATTACTATTTAGCTCCACCAGTTTATGTCTCAGGGTCTTTATGTGTTGCTTTTATTTTCTGCTCAGTCAACCTCCTTTGCTTGGCAATGTTTTATATTCCCTTTGGCCTTGTGTGTTTGTAACCATGTCTCTGGTGTAGATTATTCTCTAAGTGTCACAGAATTTCAGCAACATAGTAGGTGTAATTTTAATTCCATTGAAATTCTGTTATAAAATTACCTCTCCACCTCCTCCCACCACCCACTATTTGGTGTTCCCAATGATACCGTGCCAACATTCTAGTTTCCTGGGAAACTTTATGAAGACATTTTTTCCCAGAACTCTATAATCTTAGCAGAAATAATCATAATGTTAATAGGTGAGTCTATTATCATAAGAAAAATGTAGAGAATAGTTTAGTCCATAGGAAAATATATCACTGTGCAAAAGCTTTCTAAATAGAACATTTTCTTCCAACAATAGAGTGTTTAGAGGGAGGGTACAAATAGAGGAGGATAGTTCTGAGATTATTATTTCATTGTTTAGGTTGTCCCTGCATACTCTTGGCAACTGACCAACTGGAATGATTTCAGAGCTCTGAAAAACTAGTTGTCCCCAACTATTTCTCTGACTCAGGCTCAGAAGAACCCCTCTTAAGAACTTTCTCATAAATACATGTTATTTAGAATTAGTAGCTTATCTATTGGGGTAAGTAAAAACCTATAACCTTTTATAGTTACCTAAGAGAGAACAGACACTGAGGATGGAGAACTTATGACAGGTTATTTTTTGATGGGAGGACAAATTGGAAGAAATGCTAAAGAAAAATCGAAGAAGTATCTGGAAGGTGGGATAGTGTAAGCAGATATTATGTAGTCATCAAAGGAATGAAAGCTAGGAAGCTTTAGGTAATATTGTACAATTTTCCATATAGATATATTTGTTCATCACTATTTTTAAAGGTTCTTATTCTTTATTTGCCTATGGCCCAATGAAATCATTTGATGACAGCTATGCAAAAGGATGTTTTTCATAGTTCTTAGTGACCCAAATTTTTCAAATAGAAGTTACAGGAATTCCCAGTGTGTATACCAAAGAAAGAGCGGGCATGGAGGCGCATGCCTGTAAGCGACAGCCTAGGAAGCTGCGGCCAGGGCCAGGGATTGAGTCCTGCTGGGAGCACATAGCAAGACCTAGTTCCAAAAAAATATAGCTGGGCGTGGTGGCACGTGCCTGTAATCCCAGCTACCTGGGAAGCTGAGGCAGGGAATTGCTTGAGTCTGTGGTGCCCTGGGCAACGTGAGCCTATGGTTCCACAGGCAAAAATAGCAAGACATAGTCTCCCAAAAAAACCAAAACAAAACAAAGAAAGAGAGCTCTTCTGGTTAAGAGGGTTGATGGCCCCAGGATTCCCTCCCCACCCCCAGCACCTGGCCTCTGTTTTCTCCACCCACCAATCTGTGAGGCAGCTCTCTCATTCCAAACTGTTTGAATAATCATCATCCTTTGAAATGGAGGTCACGTATTCAATATATTCATGATTGGAATCACCACTTTAGGAAGAGAAATCACTCTTGATTAAAATTGGCACTGCAGAAATTGCTGAGAACTACTTCATTAGTTCACTGTCATTTTTTTTTCCCCAAACAAATATTATTAATAACCTACTATGTGCCAGATACTCTAGATGTGACAATATCTAGAGGTACAAGAGTAACCAATGTAGACATCTAGGCCTCATAGAACTTGCATTCTAAATAAGAGGTATGTACTGCTACTCTTTGAACAAGTTATGTGCTTCATATGCTCTCCCGGTAGCCAGCCGTACATTGTTCAAAGTATATTTTCCATAGGTGATGTTTTTTAGATATATGCCAACTAGCTGATGCTGTATAAAGTTCAAAAGATAGAATAACAAAGTGGGGCAATTGAGAACATCACTTGCATATGTCAAAAGTTTGACAAAAGAAAACTCAATCCCAAAAGACATTATTATGGTTTTATGGCAAACCATTTGGGTTAAAACGAGGTTTTTCTATTGACTCATCAGAATGTTTCTCAATTCCCTCCATGTGAGGTGCTGTTTGTGACACTTCACATTTATCTCTGAATGAACTGAAGGGATCTTAAGTTTGGTTTTTAGCCTCTTTTCTATCACACCCAAATCAGTGTAAATTTGGACTCCCAGCACTGTGTGAGGTGAGGCATACCCACAAGCTTCACAGCACCACTTGACTCCCCAGGGTCTGCATTCTAAATGCACAGCCTTCCTAGAGTTGCCAAAGTCAGTATTTGATATGGTACCATCCCTTCCCTTGTGTACCCTCCAAACTGTTGCTTGTCACATCTTCTAAAGATACTCTCTAATCTTATTTTGATATTCCCTGACACAGTTAAAACAGCTCTAAAGTGGGTGTGACAGGGCCAGAATATCAAGGCATAAATAACTAGAATTGAGCAGCAGTAGTTTGTCACTAGTTCCTCATTATTTGATCTTAATAACAACACTGTGAGGAAAGTATTATAAGGAATTCCCTCTGATAGGTGGAGAAATTGAGCTTCAGAGATGTGAAGAGACTGAAGGTTACACAATTTGAAAGCATTTGAGCCTCAAAAACTGATCTTCTGATACTCAACACTGAGCCAAATTTGAACCCACTATTTGTCTGCTTTCTACGCATTCGAGATTATCCCAGTCCTCAGGTCATCACAATTTCCTATTTTAAAATACTAGAAAGAAGTTTTAATCTTGATTTTTTGAAAGAAGTGGGTGGAATAAAAAGAGTAGTTAGAACAACTCTTTAAGAAAGAGTTTGAAAACCTACGCTATTTGCTAACTCTGTTGTCCTGTTAACTGGAATGGCATAACACTGGAGTGGCTTCCACCTTTTGCCTGTTGTTAATAATGGTGCTATGAACAGGAGTATATGTTTTCACATCTCTGCCTTAAATTCCTTTGATTATATACTCAGAAGTGGAATTACTGGATCATATGATAATTCTATTTTTACTTACCCAATAGTGTCTGAAGTATAGTAGGTACTCGATTATATTTTGATTGAATAGAGGATGTCACCATTTGACCATAAGGCATATAATTTTCATTTAATGTTTAAATTTCTATTTAAAAATGTTTGAAAAAATTGAGAGCTTGTTTGGAGGTTCTAGAAGGGGAGCACAGCTACTCATATACCTTCCACCAAAGAATGGTCGGTCTCTATTTGGGGAAGGCCATCCCCAAATAGAGACCGATGAGGGAAAAAGGGGGCAACTGCCTAGCTGGTCAGATAAGCTGAATCAACCCTGGTGATAAATGAGGTGACAGATGTCACAGCCAGATCGCCCTCACATCCAGGTTTAAAAGAATTGAAAAGAAGTGTTTGAATGACAAATCAATCTTTCTCCCCTTGATAACAGCCACCTAATTTATTCCCTTAGGTATAACAAGTTTTACTAGTATCTTGTATCCTCCTAGAAATGTCCTGTGAATCTACAAATACATATAAAATACTATTCTCTCTTATTCTTCATCAGTAGCATACTGATGAGTACAATGAGGAATTAGCAGGAATGATGAAACTAATGGAATGGTTCTAGGGGAGTAAAGATCTCAACGTAAAATGGGCACCAGCAGGTGAGAGTCATGAGGAAGCAATATTACCACCACTCTGATCAGAGGTCAGGACAGGCTGTTTCAGGCATAAAGGAACATTCTTGTATGTGTCATTCAAGTCCCTATTTCCACCTGGCAATATGTGTTATCTTCCCTTTTTATAGCAATCAACTTTTAGAGATCTTCCATACCTGACAAAGGAACAGAGATTGAGATCACAACACATTGTGAAAGTGGGAAATTTGTAGTCACCTCCATAATTACAGGGATGAAGTGGTGACAGTAAGTCAAGACTAGAGACAAAGACACCCAATAGAGAAGGGTTGTTGAAGTTGTGGGCAAGAATGAAACTTTAGGAAAATGTTCCAAGAAGGCCAGTAAGGCAAAGACAGGACTCTGCTAATACCCATAAGGATGGGAAAATAAATGTTGAAAAGACAAGAGTAAGGCAATAATATCATCATTCACAGAGAAAACTTAGGCATGGACACAGTGAAAGTTCACTCTGAATCATAAACACTATCCTTTTCAATATCTGCAGTAATACATTTGCTCTTAATCCTAATGCTTTTCCAGATATTGGTCTGTAGAAATATGAAAATCTAAAATGGATTTTTTGCTGCTGAGGAATTATTATTATTATTATTACTATTACTATTATTTTTGAGGACAGGAAAGGTGAATTTATTAAATATTCTCTAAAGAGGTAAGGTGGCAAGGTGGAAGAGATTGCCTGCCTAACCAGTATTCTTAACAATAATTTCTTTTACTCCCCCTCCCTTAAAAATATTCTTAATGTGTTGTGAACACTCCTAAACAATGTTCTTAACCTGTTGTATGAGGGGATACCTGAACTTTTCCACCAGTCTTTCCACTCCTTTTTTTCTTTACCAATCTACTTTTAAATATTCCATTTTTACTTACTGTTTTTCTAACCTAAAATGATAATTGTTCCTCTGCACAACAAAGCCATTTCTCTCTTTCTGGGCAGAAAGAGTCAACTCTTCCTGAATCTTCAACTAGGTAACTGTTGAATTTGCTATAAAGCTGTGTGTAGCTTTCTCTTAGGAACACTGTGTTCAGATGACTTATTTATATCTTAGAATATAACTTCTGAGTCTTCAAACTCAGATACCTCCCCCTTCCTGTCTTTTTTCAGGTACAGATAACTTCAAAAGATAGCTTTTTGAAAAGCAGGCACATCTATCATGTGACAACTTTAAGTAAAGCAAAAAGTGATCTTTTACACTACAGGAATAATGGGAATTCTGGCTCTTTGGTTGTTTTAGTCTACCTTCACCATTGACTTTCTCTTTGCATTTCAGTGACATGTTGCTTTTTGAAAGAGAGCAGAAATGTAATTCTGAACCCTGGTAAGTTCATAGGCACATATTAGGAATATAAACTCAAGTTCTAGATATGTGAACTCATAAAATATTAGTCCATGAAAAATAAAGGGAGAGAATAGTAAAGAAGGAGAACAGTTATTTTCATGAAAATACAGAGGGGAGAGTCCTAAATCATATTTAAGTTTTTAATATCTATACCTACTTAACTTTATTTTACCTGAATCTCCTGCCTATCATATCCCACATTTTGACTAATGCTAGTAATGTAAAGATAATGCATAGATAATATATTAAACGAGAACATGACCTTTTCACAAGAAAAGTTAATTATAGCACCACTGGTGTTCCAAAGTCGCAAAGGGATAAAACTGTCAACTTGAATGGGATATCTGTAGGGGGATCTAGTTGAAAATTAACAGTCTAACAGAAGAGATAACTCAAGAAGGTATAAAGTCATGTATGAAACTCAAAAAGATACAGTGATATGGCTATATTTGGTAACAAGGTCTGCAAAGTATCATACTGCTTATGAAAGTGCCATTCTACCTAAATGATGAATTTTGGCCTAGCTTGTTGACAATTTCTCCTCTATTAGGGCAGGGAAAATAATATGGACTGACAATGCACTGGCCATATTTCCAGCCAAATGGTCAAGAGTATAGAGATAACAGAGTCATGAAGGAGAATGACCCTATCACATAATAATTAGGAAAGATGAGACATTATGAATAGCTAAGAATTTCTCTAAACATTGGAAAAGCAGCTTGAAGAATGTTCAGAGGTAATATTTGCATTATCTATTGTCTGAAAACAAGAAGGAATGTGGTTATAGAAAGATAGGAAGTTCTACAAGCAAATTACAAGATAATAAGAAATTGTGTCCAGTAGAAAGAAAATGGGGAAGCAGCCACAGAGACTTATATAATTACATAGGTACTCTTGAAAGTTTCCAGTTTTGAAAAGCAAAGTGAAAAATGCGTCAGCTGGGACACAAAGTGAAGGGCACAAAATTTGACACAATATTGAAAGACTAGAATCAGAGTATGTAACTTGATAGGATGAGAGAGTGACTTGACATACAATTTTCCAGTAGTGTTTTTATTACCTCTTCAGCAAACTAAATGCAAGGCGCCTATTTTGTCAAGTGAGGTTTATCACAACAATCAGAGGGAAAATGAGGCCTATTCTGAGGTCTGTTTTGTTGTAGAGCTTTGCCAAATCTCAACCTCCACACCAATTCTCCCGTTCCCTATATCTATGCTAAATTTGATTCTCTTAAAAAAAATGACTGTGAAAAATGTACTGGTTCCTGAAGGGAACTGAGAGAAAGAAGAAGAAGATACAGAAAAGAAGGAGGTAAGATATTGGCACCAGAGTTTTGAAGGAAAGTGAATAAAGCATGTGAAATTATACTCCCCAAATCACAGCCATAGAAATGATTGACAAATAGATGAAACTTTGAGCAAAAATAAAAATATTATACATTAAAAATTTAATGAAATAATTTCAGAAATCAAGACTGCCTTTTTTCATTAGAAATAAGTTTTCTGTTATTCTCTGACAAAGTGAACAGTATCAATGACAGTAACATTGGTTATACTATTGTAAGATATTTCTATCTCAAGTCTATTTTTTCATTGAATATACATAGAGTGTAAGAGAGCCACAGGCTATAAATGATGCACTATTGATATAGCAATGCTTAAAGTCAACTCAGCTTTGGCAAGTTCAATAGGTAAACCTCTCACTATGCTTTATTAACTTCTAGACAAAGGAATTTCTCATAGAAATTTTACAACCTTGATATGATCTCTTCAATTTCACAACATAGATTTTTATCTTCTGGGAAAAAGGTTTACAGATCTTATTGTGGCCTACTTTAAGACAAAAGTCAACATCGTAAGTTCCTAAGAAACCAAATCCTAATCATATCAATTGCACAACTATTTTTCTGGACTATTGTTCAAATAATTAAATGTAATCGGTTTATGACCTTGAAGTCTTATGCACAAAACAAGGCTCTTCTATAATAATGTTGCATGAATTAAGATTTGCAATGACTTGAATTCTCACTGTAAAGAGAATTACTTAATAGATAGATGCCAATGTGAAAGAAATCTGTAGTACTATCTGAAAGAAATGTGACCTATTTGAAAATTGCTTAACAAAAACTAGGGTGAAGACAATATAAAAAGATAAATTTCAATATACAAGCAAAATAAAGGTAATGGGAATAAATACTAGGTAACGGGATAAAAGTACTAAAATGGTTTACTTCCCTGATAGAGTTATCAATCAGATGACTCAATCATCACAACCAAATCAATCAAAATAAATAACAACTGTAGCTAAAATGCATCAGTTATTTTCCAATCCATGTAGTTCATGGGGATAATGTAGCAGGTATCATGAAAAAAAAAACTGTGTGTTTACATTGACTAGAATGTCAACTCGAGAGAAGTTAAAGAGTAAGTAAATTTTATTTGGGATAGGAAGGATGATCAATGCATTTAAAATCTGTACTACTAGAGTAAAAATGTCCACATCTAAGATAATATTTGTCTCAATTATGCTTTGTCTTAAATGCAGTTCATCCAAGTGTTGTATTTACTTATTGGTGCTTTATGTTATATTGACAAGCATAAGCCAAGTGGAGTTTCAAGGAACTAATTTAGTCAATGTTAATATAACCAGAGTCACCTTTTATGAGAAACAATCCAGCCCCCATTCCATGTGCTTTACATGAAAAATCATTTGTCTTTTTACCCTCCTTTAGTCTTCTGTCAAGAGTGATTGCTCAGAGACCTATGTGATTTATGTATTTGAAGTTCAGGAATTTTATGTCTTTGTAATGAGGGGTGCCTTGGGGGAAACTTGTCACCAACTTTCTATCCATAGCCTACTGGCCATAGCCAGCAGAGGTGCATGAGGTTTGCTAGTATTAGCATTAGTATTAGGGCCACCTCACATTGGCTTGTAAGAGCCAACTATAAAATTGCCATGAAATTCTATGAACCAGTCACTAAAGACAATCACCAATTCTATTGGATAGAACCCTATCTTCTTACCTCGTTTTGCCCAATTTATCTCTTTACAGGCTCTGTTTCCAAATATAGTCACATTGGTGGTTAGGGCTTTGTTTTAGCTTGCTAAACTATTGTAACAAAATACCACAGATTGGTGGGTGGCTTAAAAAACAAACATTTGCTTTCATACAGTTTTTGCGACTAGAAGTCTGAGATCAGAGTACCAGGAAGATTATGTTCTGAGGAGACCTCTCTTTCTGACTTGCACATGTATCTCCCCACTGTATTCTCACATGGTATGGAGGAGGAAGGGGGAGGGAAGGAGAAACATGAATGTCACCATGAAGATTATACCTTCACAACCTCATCAAAGTCTACTTAGTTCCCAGTGGCCCCACCCTCAATTACAATTACAAGGGGGGATCGTGGAAGTTGGACTTTGAATATAAGTATTGGGGGAGGGGTGGGACACAAACATTTCATCCATAACAGATTTTAACATACAAATTTGGGGGGGGGGGAGAGGGATGCAATTCAGTTTAGAACCTTATTTTTCTTGCAAGTTACAAACATGCAAGACAGAAATATGATCATTCTTAAAGAACCACATTTGGCTATACATATAAGAATTTAGCAAAAAATCGATAAAAATATTCTATGAGAATAGATTAGCTATGTAAAACCCATAAAGTATTTCATATTTATATTACTTGTAAATATTATATTAGTAAAGTTTACAATATGCTTGTACGTTTACATACATGCATCAGTTTATTTAGAGTACTGCTTACTCAACCAACAGTCTACCACTCAGCAGACAAGTAAAGGTGGTAGACAAAGAAGAGCCCAAAGGATAGTATTTATATTCAGTGGTATTTATATCTGCCAGATCCACCCTTGTGCTTTCCAGTTATGTGAACCAGTAAATTCCTTTCATTGTGGTAACTTAAAAAATTACAGCCAATTTTAATTGGATTTATGTTGCTTTTCTCTAAGAATTCTGACCAGTGCCATGTATCATGAACAAGTTTAGGAAACTGACTTTTTGTAAGCCCTGGGAAAGAAGTGTCTGCAGGTCTGAAGATACGGTCTTCACTTTAGAATCAAATCAGACTTTATGTAGATTGGATTAACACGCTCTATACTCAAACTGGATTTTTGTATTGCTAGCTTAACTGCTTCTGACTCTGAACTCATGCCCCACTTTGATAACAGAATTAAATTTTGAACCCCAATTCCCAGTTTTCACCCAGTTCTGTGAATAGGTCTCTGGGCTCTTGTATCTAATCCATTTGCTTGTTGCCGATGCCTTTAGAATCAACCTTAGTTTTTTCTTGCAAGATACCCTAGAGCATACATATAGAAAGCAGTATCTCCTGCTCTGCCAGTCAGCTGTGCAGCTATGTGAGCTTGTCCCTTCCTAATTTCACCTATCAATATTTTTGTGAGGACATGCTCTTCTGGCCTTCTCTGATATGAATTGCTATTCTCAACAACTACCTTCATAGGGTTTGTGACTCACTGGAAACAATGTTCTGTTTTTCACATTAGCTTCCTTCTCGGAATCTGCTGTTCACTGGAACATACATAGCTGGTCCCAGGCAGGACCTTTCTTGGAGAGCGTCTTTTTCCAGGTCTTTGAGGCAGCCAGTCAAGTCAGGCCTTGAGAGACTCCTTTTCAGAACATTGGACTGCAATGTCCAACGTGATCTAGTGGAGAAAACAAGACCACATACTGCAGTTTGGGAACCAATAACATGCTGATTACCACCCCTTGACAAATGAGGTTAGCTCTGCCTGTGAAAATGAAGGGTTTAATATTCTCTAAATTTACTATTAAAAAACAAATGTTAGGTAGTAACCTGAAATGTACTCTGGTCACTAACAGAATGGATGAGTACCTCTAATTTTTTGTACCTTTGCTCGCATATCTGCTCTCCTTTACCTGTTATCTTGAAATGCTGAGCTATTAAAATCAAAGATAGAATAAAAAGCATTAATCCAAAAATGCAAACAGCAGTTATAAGAAAAAGCTGTTTCCTAGCCCACAAAATAGGAACCATTATCTATCTTCTGCCTTTGTTAGTGTTCCTTTGTATAGCATGTGCAAAAACAACCCAACTTCTTAATCCTGGGTCCCCTTAAACTGCATTGTATTACTTGCTTTCAAAGAATTAATGTAAATATATGTATTATGTTCAAATATATGTATTATGTTCAAGAAATTTTAATGTCAATACCAGAAAGCTTGGGATTGATTAGTTCTAAAGACTGAAAATAGGCTAATTTACTTTGTTCTGCTTGAGAGCAAGTAGAGATCAAGCAAAATGGAACAAGTTAACAATCTTAATCTGTCTGGAATTTTTTTCAGATGCTACAGGATAAAAACAACTTAAAAAATGCTAAAGAGACATGATCTTAAATAGGTAAAACAGGACCCATTCAAGATCCATGAATATAATAATGTAATTATTACAATAATTTATCTCAAATCATATCCAGGCTTCCACTGGGAATTTCCCACAGTAATGGGATTTCTTTTAGTTGTTCCCTAGAGCAGCTGTATTCAACCTTTTTTTTTGTACTACAATTCATTTGATGGATGACATTTAAATATGTGACAATTCTACACACATGCCCCCCAGATTTTAATGAATCAAAAACATTTTTTTTCTGTGTGCAGAAATAAAGCACAATTATTTGTAATGACTGGAGCTATTAAATATAGATCAGTAATGAGCAGACAAGGCTGTTAGTTATGCTTAATTCTTAATACATTAGGGGCAATTCTAGACATCTTTCCCCATTCAAAAAGCATTATGGATTTCTAATTGAGGGTTATATAATCTAAAGTCATAACCTTGAGTTCACTTAAATGTATTTTTTAAAGTAAAATATTTGCAAAATTGAGAGCTTTAGCTCTCATTAGTTATACATATTGTGACAAATAGCATGTCAGTTTGAAACTTAAAGCTTTGTAACTCAGGTCATAGAATAACAAGAGATAAGGGAAAGGGTAGTAGGAAAAATCCATTTTTATAGAAATTGAAAAGGGATGGGAAAGACAGTAGGAGGTTAAATAGAAAAAAATTTGTAGGGGTGTATGGAATATTAGAGCACTAGTACCTTTGAATTCCCTCAATTTAGCAGATGTAGTCTGGAAACACTTGCATTTATTGCCTTAGCCCTTTATCCAGAGAAGTTACCAGCTGGAATAGGCAGAAGATAGCCTGTATTGGGGCCAGAATGTCCCAGAACTTTTTGTGAGTATACTCTGAAAATCAGAAGACAAGATACACAGGCCAAGTAGCGAAAATGTTTTCAAAAAACCACTGAGAATTATGTCTCACAACAGTATCAAACACCTTAATGATAAATGTCAGACAAGCAGGACTAAGACCACTACTAGCTAATGCACATTTGGAGCAATGGGGAAAACAGTGCTGGTAACTACTTCAGGTGTCAGTGGGGCAGGGGCGAGGGTCCCAAAGGATGTCAAGCATCACTTCCTACCTCAGCTGCCCCTCACCAACAACTCTATCATCCCACCCACTGGAACCCCTAAAATGCCCAGACCTCTCCTTTTTCCCCAGGCTCCTTAAGATGCCCTTCACAGAGGCCAACTACACGAAAGCAAATGCAAGTTTGGCAATGGTCATCTTTGAACACTGTGAAAAGTAGAAACAGGTAGAGAGATGGAGCTTCAGATAAGAAAAACACCTCTTATCTCTCTCTGGCACACTAGAGGGTGGGCAATAGCTGGTATCTCACCTACGACACAGCTTCCTAACTTCTTTGAAATATCTCAAGAGATATATGACCTATTAGTAAATGACTGTTGCCTTCAAAGGTAAATTCTCCTTTTATCATACATCCCCACATCCTGCCCGCTGCGTATGCTTTGCTGCTTCCTCATTACATCATTGTAACATGTCCTTGCTGGTGTATGTAAGTGGCATCTCAACTTCATTAAAGTTGGACCTGGCCATGCTTCCCAAAATCCCCATTCTGTAGGCTAGCTTCACAGATAACTATCGATCTCTTCTATCTCAATTTCTTCTTCACTCCACATGCAACCCCTCACAGAACACAGCTGCCTTTGGACTTCCATATCACTGCCAGGCCATATGGGGAAGCCATAGGCAGCCCCGAGCCCACTACTCCACACATCTGGGCCAAGGAGGACAAGAAAGTGCCCCTTTCCTAGGGAACCACATTCCATTTCTTGTTTTCCATAGACGCCTCCTGTCCCATAAGCATGAACCCCTTGGAGGCTGGACCATCCAACTGGCAACAGCAGAGTTTCCATCTCCTCTGCATGGAGCCTGCAGGTGACTGTTGCCACCATGTTGGTGTGTACCTCTGTGGGCTCTGAAGACCCAGCCCTGCCCACGTCCTCCACTAGGACCCCTCTGAGTGGGCAGCAACTTCCACAGGGATCAAGCTTAGCATCTTAGCAATTAGAAATGTTGTCTTGGTCTCATTGGTCCCACTTACTAAGGTAAGCCCTGTGGCTTTAGGGTGAGGTTCAATGCGGATTAACTGAGTTGGGCAAGGGAAATGGAGGGCACATCTTCTGCATTTCTACCTCATAGCTCAGATTTTCTGAGTCAGAAAGACAACTTTCCACTTAGTTAATTTTCTACATTGTTTGCCTCATTTTAATTTTCTTGATATATACTTCTATCTTTAATTTTTCTTATTTCTACCTCACTTTGCTCTTTAGAAGTTTTTTTATGCAGAATCTTAACTCATTAATTTTAGACCTTTAAGAGACATTTTTTATGAGTTCTTTAAAGCTGGAGATTTCCTTTGATAATTGTTTTAGTTGCCTCCTAAAGTGTTTGTATGTTGTGTTTTGTGTGCCATTCACTTCAAACTATTCCACTCTCTTTTGATTTTTTTCTTTGAACTATTTGCAAGTTAGTTGTTTAATCAAAAATATTTTCAATTTTCCATGATTTGTTGTGGTTATTGCCATCTAATTACATTGTGATCAGAGAAGTTATTTGGCATGATTTCATTTCTATTAAATTGGTTAAGACATTTAATGGTGCAGATAATGGTCTACCTTGGTGACTATAATATGAGCACTCTAAAGAATGTATATCCTAAAGTTAAGTGTAATGTTCTGTTATTGTCCATTAGATCAAGGTTGTTGATATTGTCTCCATTGTTTTTTTTTGTCTCTAGTGATCAATTCACTGTACAAATAAATTCTCCTACTATGTGAAATTATCTAATTTTTAATAATTTTTTGAAGCTTGACTGTCAGGTTATATTTATGATCTATCTTCCAGTGAATTAAGCTTACTGTCCTTATTAAATGTCCTTCTTTATAACTGGCAATAGAATTTTTTGATTCCTACTTTACCTCATATTAAAATAGTTAATCTAGCCTTCAAGAAAACCTTTGTATTACTAATAATTTCCCCTTCAAAGCAGAGCAACTAATTTGAAAGACTTTGATTTTATAACTTTCAATCATAACCTGAAATTAAGAAAATTGCTAGGAATTTAATATTAGACAAACGTGTATGTCAGAATACTGACAGAAAATAAGGAAGTAGCTGGTATTCTCAAAAGAGTAATTGGTGAAAGTTTGAAAAAAAGGGGCTATTTGCAGATGTGGCTTCAGAGTCAAGAGAGAAATAAGGGATGATGAAGTGATTTGGGCTTAGCAACACTAGGAAGATTTTGACATCCTTAGGCCTGATGGGATTAGGAGACACAACTTGAGCCCGATCCTTAACTGTCCCTTAGAACTGTGGGTGGTAATGAGGGAACAAGAAGGCAAAAGTAATCAGGAATATATTATCTTGTTGGTGTGTCTCCTTGGTTAATTCTAATCAGAAAGTAGAGGAAACGGTAACAGGAATGAAAGTGATTCAGCCTCCATGGCCACACATCAGTTTGGAGAGGACAGAGAATAAATCTAAAGCAGCAGTGGAGGACAGCTTACACAGAGAGTTTCTTTATCCACAGCCTTCTGCCATTCTTCTACCTAATTCTTCATCACTCTGTAAAGGCATTGACAGTTTGGATGAACAGGAAGAATTAGTAGCTAATTCTTTCTGAATTTTACAGTGCTTTTCATTTGATCTGGGGCAAATTCCATTATTGAAGGGAAAATTACACTGTTAAAGACTATGGCAAATTCAAGAGGCAACCTGTTTAGTCTGAATCAAAATTTGGCACCTTGTACCTAAAGCACAAATATGTTCTGAAACACAGTTCTTAATAGAATTTGAACTAGAATAGAATTCTATTCTTAATAGAACAGAATTTCTTGCAGATAAAAGGTCTCAGAGGACAACAAATTTTTGTTAACTCTTCTACTTCATGTAAGTGCAGGAGGCCCCATAATCTATAGTTATTCAAGAGAATGCTATGACTTGGACAACGTGGTAATCAACCCTGAAGTGATCTTCTATCTTCTATTAAATCTTCTATTAAAGTTCAAAAGGCCAAAGAATAGTTCAGCTTGAAATTAAGAAGTCTCAGTGAATTTCCTCTCTTTGATGCCTAGGTTTGAGAGTTTCACTCCTTCAAGACTTGTGACTCGGCCTGTTTCTTTCATGATGGTTGGTGCACCAGGCATCCTGCATTGTTAGCATTACTTGGCAAATCCTAATTGAAGCATTAGTCAGGAGGCTCAAACATATTTTTATTATCATAAAATTTATAACACCCCAGTCAAAGTTTAAAACTCTGAATGTTAAAATGTGTGGGTGGAAAAAAAGTTCTGTATTCAAATATAATTATAAAAAACTTGAGCAAGTAAATATGGTTTTTATTACTGTGAAATTTCATACCCTTCATATACTAATGTGAGTGATACATTTACGCAAGTGAGCCAGTGAATTCAACTTTCTCCAAACTCCCTTAGCCATGGAACCCTTTTGTCACACATCATCTTATTATAAAATAATTTTTAATGAAGGTATAATTGACATATTTGTTTGAGAAATATAAAATTATGATTTCTGTATAGTGCAAAATAATGACAAGTCAACATCTATCACTATAGATAATTACAAAAAATTTGCTTTATTGTGGTGAGAACATTTAAGATCTACTCTTAACATCTTTTAAATATACAGTCAATACTACTAACTATACTCCCCATCTTGTACATCATGGAGTAAATTTTTTAAGCAGTATTCTAATGGCAGAAATAAAAGCCAATTCTTTTCTATAAAATGTATCAAGCCTGGTAAGACATGTGATGCGACTTTAGTTTTTTAAAAGAATTTATGGACTGTTAGTTTCTTTCAATGTAGAGTTGGGAAAACTAAATTTATTTTTGATTTTGTTACTTACTGGCTGTTAATGAGCAAATCAACATGGTATTTCTGAGTCTTAATTCCTTGTAATAATAATAATAATAATAATAATAATAATAAAATATTCTTACCTCATTTTGTCATTGAGAAATTTTGAAAACATTTTGACAGTTTCATAAAGCATTAACTATATACTTACCATAGAGGTGTCCATTTTATTCCTTTATATTTATCCAGACGAAAGGGAAGCCTTTGTCATAAAAGAATGTTCATAGCAGCTTTGTTTGTAGTAGCCAAAAAGAGGAAACAACTCAAAATGCCTGTCATAAGGCAAATGGATAAATTGTGGTATATTCCTAGAATGGAATGCTATTCAGCAATGAAAAGAAGTTATCTGTTCATACCGATAACAGCATGAGTGAATCTCAAAACTTATATTTTGTGAAAGTCAGACAAAGTTGGTAGTTTTATTTTTAGTTCTTTAAAAATACTACTTCACTGTCTTCTTGCTTTGTTTCCAGTGAGAAAACTGCTATCATCCTTATCTTTTCTTCAATGCTTCTTTAACTGCTTCAACACTTCCAGTTTTCACTGGTTTTGAGCAACTTGAGATAAGGTACCTTGGTGTGAATTTCTTCTTTTACTTGGTAGTCATTGAACTTTTCGGAACTATGATTTCTAGTTTTCATCAAACTTGGAATGGATTTGGTAATATTTCTCCAGTATTTCTTCTTTCCTACCTTGCTCTTTTCCTACCTTGCTTCAGGTACCGCAATTACATCTTTATTAGACCAGTTGAAATTATTCATTTAAAAAATGTTTATTTTTATCTCTTGTTAGACTTTGGATAGCTTCTATTGCTATATCTTCAGGTTTAGTGATCTTTTCTTCTGTAGTGTCTCATCTATTCATCTATATTTAATCTTACCCAGTGAGTTGGCTTTGCTTTTAACTTCAGATATTGTCGTTTTCACATGTTGAAGTCTGATTTTGATCTTTTTCAAAATCATCTACACCATTACCTATCATTTCATATATATGGAATACAGTGATAAAAACTGTCAGTGCACTTGTCTGGTAATTCTAATTTCTGTGTCAGTTCTGAGCCAGCTTAGATTGTTTGATTTTTTTCCTCTTATTATGGATCATGTTTTTCTGCTTTTTTACTTGATTGTATGACAGATATTTTGAGTTTTTCCTTCCTGGTAAAAGTGTAGGATCTTTTCATATTTCTGTAGATGTGCTTGAGCTTTATTCGGGGATTAAGATTAGTTGGAAAAAGTCAAATATGTTCAGCATTGCTTGTTGTGATTTGTTAGGGATAAGAGCCTTGATTAGTCTGAGGTTAATAACTTTCTATTACAGAGACAATATTTTTCTGAACATTCTCTTTCTTCAATTCAGGGAAACTATCAAGAGTTCACTGACTTCACCCTCTGTACTCTAGCCTTAAAATGCTCTGAAGGTACCTCAAAGCTATGGCAGTTGTGAGGTTCACATCAGTTATTTCTTCTCACTGGGAATATCTTCTTTTGTCTGATATCAGTATCAGTATCTTTATCAATCAACCTTTCACTTAGTTGTTTCAGTAGCCATGGATGTTCAGGTCCTACAACCATTGTCTTACTAGATGTCGTAAAATAGTAAAATACTTTTTTAAGTATTTTACTCTCATTTCTGAGAGAATGAGAACTTCTCTCATTTCTGAGATAATTCTTTAAAATTGACTTATTTTTGAAAAATCTTTCCTTTGTCATCTAGTTTGCAACCTGATGTAAAGTTCATGTAAAAAGAACTCCTTTAACAAACGAAAGGCCAGGAGGAAAAACCAAACAAGAAAAAAACAAAACTAAAGTACACAACTGGGGGCGGAGGGGGGGGGAGGGGAATGAGTGGGAGTAGTCAGGGATGGGAGGTGGTGGGTGAAACCCAGGGAATACAAAGATGTGAAATATATATATATAATTTGAATAATTAAAAAATAATCCAGCTTTTTAAAAAGAAAAAAAATAAAAGAACTCCTTTAAATTGATTACTCTTAGCCAGGCATGGTAGCTCATGCCTGTAATCCCAACTACCTGGGAGAGTGAGGCTAGGAATCACTTGAACCAACCCGCCGGGGTTGGTTCAAGACAACCCTGGGCAACAAAGAGAGACCTAGTCTCTAAAAAAAAAAAAAGATTGATCCATTGCTTCAGTAGTCTTTGATAGCTTCCTAGCTTTCTGACCTAATGCAGTATCCCAGGTTCATTTTGTTTACTTCCTAATTCAGCCAAGGCATGAACTATTTACTAGATAACCTTTGTTTCTTTTCAGTAGTAAGTAGTATTTAGAGACTATACTCCTGATGTTAAGGCTGCTTGGTTTTCCTGGGATATCACTGCTTATAAGCCTTATTTTCTACTTATTTTAAGTGGAGAACTTAAAAATAAATTTTCATAGAATGAGAAAACATGTTATGACTATATACTGACATTTACAATTTAAATTTACATTATAGTGTTTTACTTAAATTTTTTAGGCTTAGATTGGTATGTCTTTTCTGTCATGATGAAAAAATTATTTCGGTTATTTTCCTGATTATGTGTATACATATATACACACATCTATGTATATACATATATTAGTGTTCAATTAGTTTTGTCGCTAACAGTAATAATTTTACTTTATATATACTATATATAATTATACTATTGCATATTGTATATATTATATACACATATGATTTTATTGTTATTTTGAAACTATTACATATGTAACAGTTTCAAGTAACAACATAATTATTACTACTAGCAGTAAGACCGCTTAATACAGATTAATAATTCTTTGCATCTTTTCTGTGTAGAATATATTCCAAAAGAAATCTACATACAAAATATCAAGTTTTGCCTAAGGAGAAAAAAAATCATATATCCAAAATGCTAACAAGGATGTAAACAAATAGTACTTTAATAAAAATATGTTGTATTTTAAAGTCACTCATAATTTTTTATGATGACTACTACTCATCATAGTAGTTAAGGAATATATATCTGGTAACTTTGTTTTAGTTTGTTTTGTATTTTTTATGATTTTTCTTTCTAGAATATACTTTTTCTTTTAAATTATGCGAGATATTAACATGGTCAAAAGCAGTAGTATGCTGATAAATATTTAACAACAGGCTCCTTGGAGATAATAACCCCGATTTTGCCAATTTTTATAGTAAATATTACCACTGGACCAATTTCAAGCTAAATATGTTACATGACTGGATACTGAATTTGGCAACCACATGGGAGCACACCTTTATAGCATTTCTACCAAACAGATACAGTGATTTCAGTAGCACAATTGATGGTAAAATGTAAGAAATTAGAAACTTATGGGCCTTTAGTACTTGATCTCTTTATTTTCAAGGTCATTTATGTAATATTAATGTTATATAATTTAATGTTTAATGATGCTATTTAGTAACTGTCTCACAAAATTGGA
Organism: Uropsilus gracilis; assembly: GCA_004024945.1. Lineage (NCBI taxonomy): Eukaryota > Metazoa > Chordata > Mammalia > Eulipotyphla > Talpidae > Uropsilus > Uropsilus gracilis. The sequence goes on along the minus strand of PVHY01004387.1, from coordinate 6,297 downwards.
GTTTTAGCAAGTTAACTTGTTTTGGAAAACTACCAAACACTATCAAAAACCATGAAACAGCACATGTTAGGAAAAGGATTGTCTTTCATACCTGTTCTTTGTACCCACTCCCCTCTCTTGCTCTGTGGATAACATTTTCACTAGGTATGTGTCTCATCCTTTTATTGTTTCATTTTGGAAATATAAGCAGACAGGACATGTATCTACTTACATAGTAGGTAGCACACAAAAACACTATCCTCCGTGTTTACTTAGAATTTTATTTCTTCTGAGGTGGTTCTTAAACTATTACCAACCTCATGTTTTGGAAAAATTCCTTTTCTTGAGAGCTGAGAATTATCTGAGTCCAAAGGGAAGAGTCCACTGAGAATGGGGGTGCAACTAGGAAAGTGGGGGCTTTGTAGACAAATTTCACAGTTTTACTTGGAATCAGAGCAGTAAGAAATCAGACTTTGGGAAGCTAAACTTTGGTTAGTGGTGCATGGGTGAATGAATAATGCCCAAGTGATGGCTGAGCTTTCACTATGTGAAACTTACTTTCACTGATATCCTCCTACTTCCCTGTTATAAAACTTTTGGCCATCAGAGGGGGTAATTGGTGTTTCAGTGTTTTAAGATAGTATAGATGAGCTAAATCTAATTAAGCTGTGCTTGTCATCCCTGTACAGTCATTGCTACAATATTTACACATTTATATTTAGATACTGGAATCTATTACTGGTATTCTCTGTTTCTGATAACTTTCCATTGCAAGGAAATGACTGTGATCTTGAAATTTACATCATCACATGACTGAAAGCAAACTTCTTTATTTCTTACAATGATGTTATCTCATCTTGCATTTGCTGTAATAGATTATATTATCAGTAGATAATTAACTCTTTAGAATACCATCATATGTGCATGATCATGGCTAGAAAGATGAATGGGGCTATCAATATGATTTCAGCATTTCACTGTTGTTGTTCACCAAGTGGACTGTTTTATTCTCTGCAATCTCTAATTATTTCTGGATATTATCATTTTTTTCTGGATATTATCATTTTTTCTTTTTTTCTAGAGGAAAATGGTGTTTGTTACAAGAATAAATGTGATCTGCTACTTTCAATGAATGTTTTCATTAGCCAGTGTGAGCTTCAAATTAGTGATCCCTTGACATATAGAGCCTTTTGTGAAGTCAGCATGGAAGAAATGAGCCCAAGACATTGCAAAGTAATGCTGTGTCCACAATTTCTGTTCTGTTAAGTAGAATGTATGGTGCATGAATAGGTCAGCCTCTTACCTATATCCTCACAAAGCACTCTGGCCTCCATAATAGATGAGCAAAGTTACCTGAGATTGCATCATAGAAAAGAGAGCAGAAGGAATTTTATTTTTTATTGACAGCTGCTTAACAACCTGCACTCAAAGGACCTCACGATCTATCTTGCTATGATGAGTGTTCCTCTATTCTACTTGGCTTGCTATTAAAAGTTGCTTCCACTCTACTCAAACTTTGATAACATGATCTGAAATTTGTTAGTATAAAATTCATCTAGTTGTAATTTGTTTAGTAGTACTCTCACCCACAAAATATTTGTTGTGAGTCCATTGATTGAAATATAACTAACAGTGATTGAAATCTAGCATCTGGGCACCAAAGACTTAGCATTTGAATCATAGTGAACAGTCTTCAGGCCCTTCTCTAACATATATTTAAATGAGATCCAACATGTAAGAACAGAGACTCTAATTAGACACAGTCTCCAAAATGAGCCAAAGACTTTAGTTTGCTGATATTGGAAGGGGTGTGTCAAGAGTCTCTTGAAGATGAGTAAAATTCACATGAAAGAATTGGCATCACAAGATCTGACCTAAAACTGTAATTCCGCTCCTGTTTGGTCTATTTGTGAATCTTGAGACAAATTACCACGGGGAATATATTATCTATTTCATAGGGCTCTTGTGACAATCAGAGAAAATACATGTCAAAGAGAAACTCTTCAAACAAAATACTATTGTACTAGAAAGACTATCATAAGCCTCATGACCAGAGTCTGAAGAAAGGACTACACTCAACAGCATAAGGAAAAATACCCCTGTTCACTCTGGGAGACAATAAGGAGAGTTTTCTGTCTTGATTTGGGCTCTGGAAAAAAAGATGTACCATCGAGACTGTCTTTACATTGGTTGAAATAATTCCCAAGCTGGGAAATAAATACAAGTCAAAGTGGGGATGGTAATTCCCATGGGCAGCTAACAGAAATAAATGCAAAACCCGCCCACTTGTTCTGGAAGATTAGGCTCTTGTCCAGGCCGCTCAGGATTTTTTTCCTGCTACTCATGTATTTGAGGACAATTTGATGTTCCTCATAAACCTTGTACTCTCCCATTTGAATAGCTCCAACTCTTTCAACTCATTTTTATATGATGATTTTCAAAATGGTCGCCATCTATTTTCTTCTATATTATTTTTAATATATCAGTATTCCATTTAGGTTGAGTCCTCTTCTTCCAGTCAGTGCTAAAGGCAACATTCCAGAAATTGTCCAACATGTATGGGATAAAGTAGAATTATTATAAAAACATAGTAATAAAGTAATGGGGCATCATTACACTATAATAATTTATTAATGTAATGCCACTGTAATAAAACTTTTATTATTATAGTAACTGCTATTAAATGTTTTATGTGCTAAATATGCTTTTTAATCCTTATGAGACCCAGAAGTAGGTTCTCTTATTATCCCCATTTTACAGGAGGAGAAAAAGTTGAGCAACTTGCCCAAGGTTGTTACAAGAACCATTACTAGTCATAGTGCTAATAATGTAGTGTATAACCAAAGTCAGGATTTAAACCCATACCTGTCTATCTTCAGTGCCCTCTCTTTAAAACACTAATATTCTACCTCCATTAATAAGTTAGGGCATCCGAAAATGTCACTTTTTAGTGACTCTCACATTTTTGGTTATGTTATTTCTTTAAAGTTCAAGCCAAAATTGTTTCTCTTGAAGCTATGTTTTCATAATAAAGGTGAATAAAGGTGATAGGCGGGCAGGGATAATGGGGACAGAAGACCAGAAGTAAAAGTAAAGATAAGGGTGATTGGGACACGTGTCAATGCTTTTGCTTATTTCCCAAGTTTATAGCTAAGCCTGGCATGTGACACGAAGCCACAGTAATTGCACAGCCAGGAATTATGTTAGTCTTAAAACTATTTTTGACATGTTCTTATGTTTATTGAAGTTAATAGTATTGTATTTCTGAAAGTCAATAGATTCTATACAAAAATCAATTTTCATTGGAATTACCTTGGTTTCTCACTGAGCAGGGTCTGGGTAGCAGAGACGACTTATGTTTGGGAAGCCTGCCCCCTGCTGGATTAGTGAAAGATTACATGCCATGTTTTCAAAGCTCTCTAAAATTTGATGTGATTTGTGAAATATGCTTAAATTGTTGTTCAGCATTTTGGGTAAAAAAGAAACAAAGCTTTTTCAGATCATTTCCCTGAACTCTTTTGATTATTTGGTTTTTTTTTTGTAGTTTATAGATTTCAAGTTAAAACTGCTCTAAAACTTGAACATAAATTATTTAAGAGCCCAAAGACATCATAATAGCAATGGGAAACATTATATTCAGTGCTTGATATGTGCCAGGAATGTACAAAGCACCCTATGAAAATTGCCTCTTGAAACACTCACAAATTCCCCTGAGACTTATCCTATGCTCTACACCATACATCCTATAAACACACATTCTTTATAGACAGGTCTAAAGGAGATGAAAATAACTCCGTGACCCCCACTCTCATTCATCCTCTACATGTGGGAGCACACGAAGTACTTCTTGAAGTACTTTGCTCCATTAATTGACTGTAGTTGGTTGGACCAGAAATAGTAAACTGAGTGGGTATTTCTCTTGGTAATTTGGAATCAGACTTCAAAAAGTCCTTGATCTAGGGTAATAATTACTTAAATGAAAATCATCTAAGCTCATGAGGAAAGAGAATCTTTTGCTGTATACATGATGAAACGGGATGACCGAGAGAAAATGGAAAGGGGTTACATGGAGAAAACTGAAGGGGACAGCGTCCCTGATCTTGGTCCCAGGTCTTCATGAGGCTCCTTTGCTGATGTCACTGATTTCCCTTACAGAAATATGTCCTTTTTTCTACTTGTAAAAATGTTCATATAATCAAGTCATGTGAGTAACCGTATGCACAGGTGAGCCAAATCTAGTGCTATAGTGGTATAAAATTTGAAGTTAATATGGCATAGTGAATGATGTGCATAATTTGTATTGTACAAATTTAGCAGTTAGGCTCAAAGAGGAGGCAATTGATGAAAATGACTGTAATTATTGTCATGTCAACAAAGCCAGACTAAGAAATTCTGGAGTCAGCTGTAGGGAAGAAAACTTGGGACAGCTAAAGGTGTTTCGCTGAAAAACCTTGGATAAAAAACCTAGGTGCCCCTATTTCCCACATAGCAATATCTGTGTGTTTCCAAGAGGTCCCAGAAGTCAAAGGTGTGAGTCCCCAGGAGCTCCTCTCTCCTCCTTCTGCCTGCCTCTTCCCTCACTGTACTTCTAAGGGGGGGAGAATATTGAAATTGAATGCTTAAGTCAAAGGGGTTGCATCTGCTTGGGAGTGTCCCCTTTGCTAAAATATGCAGCATTGATTCGATTGCTAAGCTACAAAGTATTGAGAATTTGGAGCTGATCTTATCAAGAAGCAGCTAGCTTGCTTCCCATGATGCCCTGCTCCTTATGTCTGTGTACCATTTGCACAAGGCAGTGTCAGTGTGGTCCAATGTAGTCATCTGGCATCTGTAATGAGGATGGGGGCAAAATTCTCAAGACAATAAAAAGTGTGAATCTACCTGCCTATTTGCTATCTGTGCAGATATTTTCCTCATGCAGCAGAGTAGGGCATATAAAACATAGTTGAGTTGAGTTTGGAGTAGATTTTGGTTGCTGAGATTTTCTTGTGTCCCAACCAAACTCTATCCTCTCAATCTTTTTTCCCCTTGAAGTAAGGCAGGCAAGAAAGACTCAGAACAGTTATCAAAGGAAGAATCCTGAAGTCCTGGTACTGGTTTGACTTAACGTGGAGAGTATTTACTCAAGAACAAATTTGATGACTCCAAAATATTATGTCTTTCTCATCCACACATGATTAAACTAATTTCTTTTTCTGAACTTTGACCTGTTAGAGGTGCATCCATGTTAATATGCAAATACATAGCAGGTATTTTTGATAAATTCCTTCCTTGAAAATATGTTTTTGTCATAACCAGCTACAATCCTGGCATGTGAATCATAACAATATTGTGGAAAGGACTCAGAAAGGTTGTCCTGGGAGTCATTCTGTATCTACAATTGAGTAACTACCATGTGTCAGGTGTAATGGTGGATATTAGAGGGGAAAAATGACAAAAATAAGATCTGTACTCTTCAGGAGCTAAACAGGTTAGGCACTCACCGTTAACTAGTCTGATGACTTGGAGAGCATGGAAATTTTGTCTTGGAACATTTCAATAACCTCCAAGCATTTTCTATAGCTAACATCAGGTTAAAATACATATTGGAAGAAATCTAGGAGAGAAAGAATGGAGGGAGAATACATATTGGAAGAAATCTAGGAGAGAAAGCTGTTGTCTCAGAGCTGGGGATGACTGCATACATATGCATCGGAGAGCTCTTTTTAAACACTACCTACTGAGTCATCTCTCCATCCTCTACTCTCCACTCTCTGCCTCACCTCACTTCCTGAGTCATCCAAATTACCATTTCTCGCTTGGTAAGGATCAAAAGGAAAGGATGCAATTTGTATAGAATCTCTGCAAGCTTCCAGGCTACATTTGTGCATTTCATCTGTACATACCACTGTGTAATGCATGGAATTTATCTGATAAGATTGCTTTGAGGTACAAAAGGGTTGCATGACTTCTCCATATTCCAGTCTTTAAGAGGCAGTGCTGAAATACACACTCACATTTTAAAATTATAACTGAGACATACTGCTTTTCAAAAAGTAATAAAGATAGAGATACATAAATATAAAAAAATAAGTATTCCCTTCTATACAGTCCTTATTGGGTTATATCCCTATAGACTTGACTTCTTGTATACACAGATGTATTTCTGAACACTTGACATATAACTCTACTTGTGAGCATGTATAATTTCCACATAAATGGGCATTCTAATATAACTCACTCTGCCACCTAACATTGCATCATGAATATCCTTCCTTGTCTGAATCAGTATGTTTAAAATTGGGTCAACTACACAATTGGAGGGGGGGTGGGGGAGGG